>VZTD01010888.1:541427-586452 GCA_013397725.1 Rhagologus leucostigma | reverse complement strand
CCCGGCCCCGGCAGCCGGGCCCGCGGTGCGGTGCGCGCGTCACGGCCGCTCGGCGCCCCGCGCGTCCCAGAAACGCCGCTCGCTGCGCCCGAGAGGTTTTCCCGGCCGCCGTTCCCAGCGCTGGGGCCGGCTGCGCCCCGGCGTCAGAAAAACCCGCGGGCGGGGAGCGAGGGAAACGGGGACGCCGGGGCGGGAAGCTCGCACTTGATCTCCTTCCTCTTGTTTTTTCTTCTAAAGCGCAATCTCCCCTTCGCCGCAGCCCCAGGAGCTGCCGGCTCGGCCCCGCGATGCAGATTAACTGATACAGGGCTCCCGGGAGAAACCCTCTCAAACTGCCGCCCGCCTCTGACTAGAAACAATAGCAATTTTCTCAGCGCGGCTGCAATTAACGCCGTGTTTGTTCCCTGCCAGAGATAAGGCTGTGCCCGATCGCGGCCGCATCCATTCCCTCGGCTGTCGCCGGCCGCCCTCTTCGCACGGGAAGGATGGAGAGCTGGCGGGGCTCAGCCGGCGCGGTGCCCAGTGCGGGAGCGACGCTGCCCCGGCTGAGAGCGGAGTTTGCGAGGCGACAGCGGCTGAAGTGGCACCGTCAGCGGCGGGTGGGGTCAGACGGGGGAGGTTCATGAAAAAAGCTTTGCCACANTTTTTTTTGTTTTAAATTTTGCTACAGCTTGGTATGGTTGGGTATGCTTTTTCTCCCTCCCCTCCCGCTGTGTCCGTCCTGCTCCCCAGGGCGGGTTGGGTTGTCCTCTGGCTTTTCCCGCTGGAGTGAGATATCGGGGCAGTCTGCACGACAACAGATATCCGGCGTGAAAATTAGGAGATGACATTTTAATAAATGCTGCTGTCAGTCAGCAGCTCTCAGCCTGGCTGCCGTGCGCTCCCACTGCTGCCATTCTGCAGAGAGCACAAGGCCCTGCTGAGGTCGTGGGGCAATACAGCCCCTCCACGCCTTCAAAGTTCATATGAAAGATGGCTGTGTGGTTTTCAACACGACCTCCCACCCTGATGAAGTGAAAGTTTAAATTTCTGGACAACATTCAAACCAATCAGTCCTTAAAGCAAACAGTTTTATCCCTTACAGTCCTGTTCTAGCCCCTGCAAGGTTTGAATTCCAGTAATATAGAGCTTTTATGATTACAATTACGCGCTGCACAAATTCTGATCAGAGGTATTGCTTGTCACAAACCACTTTTGACCAAAGTAAACCAAAACAGTTATAGCTTTTTACTGTACTTTCCATAGGTATAAGCTGTAAACCACATCCCTGCTAGCTTTTAAACTCATAATACTTTATGTCCCTGTTGTCAAAATAAAACAAAAAATATTTACCCAAACCAAGGAAAATGTGAGAGATGTGCAGGGTCTACACCCAGCAAATGCAATGCAATGAAAACTGAACTGTTACTGGCTTAGAGATAATCGTATTCTCTCACATTTGGTGACATTCCATACTATCCGTGGGTGATCATCATGTTGCTTAAAATACTTTAAGGGAAGTTCTGTTCATCGACAGGGTGATATGAGCAGAACAAGTCAAAGGTGTACATACAATGCAGTATTTAAATAACTTTTTCAGCTTCTTTACGTTAAATGAACTGTAAGGTAAGTCACGAAAGAAAACAAGTTGAATGAACTCTTCTACCTGTTTTCTCTGGCATTAGCAAGTTGTAGCTCCTTTAATTGTGAGTGGAAATGAAAAAATAATGATTACACAATCTATAGTATGCAATTGTCTTTAGGCATCTCCTAGGTATTCCAACCCACTGGTTAACTTGAACTTTTCAATTTTGTGAAGACATGGAGAGGAATCTTGGAGGGAAGATTCTTTAATCTCTTGTCTACAAACTGAAGGAAAGGGCGGAAGTTGCACAAGTCACGCTTAGGTTAACTATGACAACTGAGGAGCAGAGGGGTGGGAAGCGATGGGACGGGGTGGGATGGGATTGGAGCACAGAGCATTCTGATGATTTCTTTAGACTTGAACAATTAGACTTGAACAATTCAGATTTTAATGACTGGAACTAAAATAAGCTGTACCATTTTTCTAAGTACACAAATATCTACAATCCACTTGCAGGTGTCTTTTTACTTGAATTGAGGCCAGTTTGAGAAATTATTTTATTTGCCAGGCGTCATGCAGCATTTGAGAGAAAAGAAAAAACTGGTATTTTGATAGTCTAGAAGTGAGAGTGAGGATATGTTTAAGTCTGCAAAATATAAATAAGTAGAAATGTGACAATATGTTTATTTAATTTGGGCATGCAGATCACTTGTGTTCGGAATGGCCCTATTTTGTGTGTACATTTATTCCTGAGCTGCAGTCTGAAGGGCAGATGTAAAGTGAACCTGTGCACATAATTTGGAAATACTGAGTAGATCAATCTTGTTTGAGTACCTCTGTTAAAACCTAGGAATAATGTATTAATGCAATCCCACACTGTTTCATGGGAGGGCTGTCAGCCCTGCATGGTATACGTGGTGCCATCTGTACTTCAAAGAAAGTATCAAGGCACTGAAAGGAGTGTTATGTCGCTCAGTAGTAGTGTTGTAGGGATAGGAACAACATAGTGAATGCTAAATTTATAGTGCTGCTTTCTAGACTCCATGCAATTGTTTCAGCAAGGTTGGGCTTAATCCAAACTAGGAAAGAGGGAGGAAAGTGATGTTTTTTAAGTAATTTCTCTATTAATAAGAAAAATGAGGCTTACCCAATTTAATATGTTGGATGGAATAAATTAAAGGGCTTGTTCAGTTGGGTTTTTTCCCCAAATCTGCAGAAGCACTTTGAGATCTTTGGTATCTTGGTGACACCAGCTAGAGGATTTCAGTCCAGATTTTAGTGAACATAGCACAAAATTCAACACAGTTGGAATTGGAATTATCACTGACAGTTTTGGTGCGAATTTGAAAAGGAAGGCCACAGTTTAAAGAAAGTGGCTTTGGAGTGTTAGAATGGACTGTTCTCTCACTCAGTCACCAGTCACCCGTGAGGGGACTTGTTTCAAGTAAAGGTCACTGTTGCAGCCTGCAGTGTCACTCCTTTGAGAAAATAAAGACGGTCTATCTCTAATACTGAAGGTACACATTTAAAAAAAAAGATCTTAAAATTGTTTTCAACAAAGAATTTATTATTAATTATTGTAATCATCATCATCATATTTAACTGACTGCAGACTTACTCATAGATATGTCCTTCTATGTACACAAGAAAGGAAACTGTTGTTGTAGACTCAGTTTACAGGTAAGAGTTGATGAATAGTGTCACTGAGCTTTCTGGCTTATGTAGAAGTGCCACTGGTCTGTTTCCCATGTCCCAGTTTTCTCAGATATGCAATGCCCTTCAAAATCCCCTTTGGCAAGAATAGACTTTCTACTCTGCATTACATATTCTTCTGCAGAACATCAAACTGTATTTCCCTGCTCCAAGTCTGGGAAAATGTTAAATCCAAAGCAGGTGTGATCATTTCAAGAGAAATGTTATTTAATTTAGTGTGAAGCAAAGAAATAAAATTCAAGATGCTGGCCATATTACAGGTATTATAAAATTCACTAAATACCTGAATATGAAGAGAAGAAAAATATTTTGGTGTTCCAACAGGTTGCGAGCAAGTGTAAATTGGAAATAAGTTGATGGACTTGTATATGTCTTCCGGTCCAGGATGTTACAAACCATTAAAAACCAGCACATTTCTCTATTAATTTCAGATTCTACGTGAATTTCACCAGTATTAGTTTTCTCTCTGTTGTTAAGATGGAAGATTAATTTAATAAATAATTGACTATGTTCTGCCTTTTCAATTTTAAATATACTTTGAAAGATTATATTATTCTAACTATTTTTATTAGAGAAGTAATTAATATATTCATAAATAGGTAATTAATAATGCAGCACCAGTAGATGGTGCTCAAGAATATATAGCATAACTGGGGGCATAGGTGAATAAAAAGTCCTATTTTGAAACTGAAAAATTTGAGCAAAAATGCTAATTTACTTTTGGGAAGTTGATTTTTCATCGATAATGTCACCTTCCAAATTCAATCAAACCTTTGGTTGGTTGACAGTTTTCAAGTTGAAAAAGTCAGTGATTTGCTTGCTTGTTTGTTTTCATTCTTTGTGTGGCTTCTTCAGCAAAGGTTTTAACAAATAATTTTCAATTCTGCTACTAGCTTAAAGTATTTTGATGTTGTAATTCAATCCAATAAGTTCAATAATTGGGCTAGAAGCAGTGAAATTCATGCAATAGGTGACACTAAGAGTATGGGCAGAAGGGGTCTGAATCACAAGTAAGGCTTGTACAGCATCTTACCACAGATGATGGCTCTTCAAGACTCCTGAGGAAGGTGCAGAAAACCCAGAACACAACCGTTTTTGACAATCTGACTTTAAAAAAATCTCACCTAGTCTCCAGCATGCAGAGGTCTATTTAAGTCTCCAAATAAGTTTAAGTTCCCGTGCAATACTTGTTTAGCTAGTTGTACTCCATAAATTCTTGTTTTCCACATAAGCACCTAATTGTTTTCAATCATATATTTTTTCTATCTCAGCATTATCAAATGATGAGTCCCACAGCATAAATGCTAAGTGAAAGCTGATGTTCTCTTAAATTTGCTACCTTTTGATTTAATTATGTGTCACCATGTTCTTGTATTAAGGCAGGGAGAAGTGAGATTACTTCTAGCAGTTATGTCACATATTTTTGCCATGCCTCTATTTAATGTCCTTATAAGATATTCCAATCTGTTTCCACAAAACCCTGCTTCTATAATTCTTGTCACTTTTCTGTTACATACCCCCTAGTTTTCTGATATCTTCCTAAGAGGTAGAAATTAGCACTGCACACAGCAGTTCAGATCAGGCTGCAGCTCTGATTTTTATAACATTGTTTTTCTTTATCATCTCTTCTTGATTTATTTTAATATCTTGCTTCTTCTGAGAGCGGCTAAACTGAACAGAGGTTTTCAGTTTGCTGTCCATGTCTATTCTTTTTATCAGTCTCCTGTAAGAAACTTTGTTAAGCACGTTTTAATAAATTATGTCTATTGGTTCTCCTTTGACCACTTCAGTAGTTCACTGATATGTTGAAAACATTCTAGCAGATGAGTGAGGTATCATCTTCCTTTGCACAGATCTATCATCTCATGGTCTTGTGTTTTATTTTGCTTTTTTTTAATTTTCTAGGTACAGATGTAAGATTTATGAATCTTTGATTTCCTAAATCATTCTAAACTCCTTTTATGATATATGTGAAACATTTGCTGTTCTCTAACCTTCCAGTAAATGAGTTGTTTTTCAATTAGAGATTGCATAGCTCAACTACTTGTTCAGGATTTTCAGTCTTGGTGGCTTTCTGCTTTTCAAATGATTGATTTGTTCCACCACCTCTTCATCTGATAGTACCTAATTTTTATTACCCAAGAGTAGATATCTCCCTAACATCCTCTATTGTGAAGACTGATGCAAATAAATCTTCTGTGTTCCTAGCAACGTCCTTCTCCTCCTTAATTGCTGTCTTTATTCTCTGAAATTCCCAGAAGACATAGTAACTCTTAAAACTCTTTCTTGTTTTTGATATATTTAAGGGGGCTTTTTTAGGTTTTTTTTATATTTTTAACTGTATGCTTTTTATGAGTTACCTTTGCTATCCATTTTTTCCTTTTTACCTCTTTGCCATTACAGTTTGTGATCATTTCCCTCATTTCCTGAAAGCTGCCTTTTTAGATTATGACAATTCCCTGCTTACCTCAAGTAGCATCTCAAATCCTTTCATTTCACTCCACTTGTTTGCAACTTACCTTCCTTGTTTATCTCCTCCCCTCCCCCATATGTGCGTTTATCAATGGAACATGTTCTTGGTTTTGGAAGGAACACAAATGTCACATTTTGACTAACATGCATTCTATTGAAGGCCTCTGTCCAAAGGTTAGTGTTGTGACATATATTATATATCTTGTATCTTGTTAGATGCATTCAACCTCATTATTTTATGACCACTTTACATATTAGTTTGGATATTCTTAATCCTTGACTTGTTTCTGCTTATTGTGATTGAAGTATAAAAATATGTCTAAACTCTGTTTTAATAAGGGTGTCCAGTTTATCAAGCTGAGCTCATTGACTTAAGGTCGTCTTATGTCTTCCAAGGTGACACTCATTTCTCAGAATAGTTTTCTTTCAATTATGTGCCGTTTCAAGCACTAACTTCCTATAGTTCTGAGAAACTGTATTTTTAATCTTTGCCATTTTCACATCTGATTTGTTTCTAATTGGATTGTATAAAATTTATTATTACTCTGTTTTGTTACATATTCTTGCTTCTTTTCGTTTTCTGTGCTGCACCCTTAGTATCTTTGTTTTGACTTGTATTTTTCGACATGTGTCCTTCGGTGCCCTGGGCTTCCATTCTCAAGTACAGCCCTCTTTACTTAGAGGTTTTTTCCACACTCTTTATTGAATCTTTTATGTACAAAGCAAAATTCCTCACAGAACCTATTCATTCTGTTATTCTGGGGCAGTTTACAAAGCATTGTAGGTTTTTTTAAAAAATTATTTATGTAAATATTTATCCAGTAATTTTCTTGTGTTGCTACACCTCCATTGTGACAATAACATAAAGCCTTCTTCTACTGGAAAGCCTTCTAGTTCATTTATTTTGCTTTTCATTTGTAATTTTGCATAAATATTTGAAGTTCTTTATTTTTACCAGATGTCATTCTATGGCACGTTTCCTGGATTTGTGCTTCTTCGGTTGCATTTTAAATGGATACTCAGAAGTACTTGTATTGCTAGTAGCTCTTGTAGATGACTTGGTGTTCTTTGCCTCTGTTTATTAGGTGTTTGTAAAAAAATTCTAGCCTTTCAACCTATGAAATCAATATTTTCAATACTTTATGTCTTGCACATATAATTGCTGTCATTTTATCACAAACTTGTCGCTATTTCATGTGTGCACATAGTCTGGTGGTGAGCTTCTAACTGGTTGTACTGGTGTATGACTATAAAGTTCTGAGAAACTCATTGCAGTCCCCACATGTGGGCTGTATAATAAATTTTACAAAATTAATTGGAGAATATTTATGCAAAGATCAAAATAAAAATAAGGCCACAGTTTTAATGTTAATTATCTAAATGCACTGAAATCCTCTTTATACTGGGAGGAGTAGAAATATTTTAAAAATGCACTTTCATCTCTGATGTTATTAATGTACTCTAAAATATTGCCTAGTCATTAATCAAATTGAACTGTGATAAATACAGAAAAACTCACAAACCCTGTGTCATTTTGGCTTGTTCTACTAAAAGGAACGAAATTCAGAGTTAATACTGAATCCATCTTTAATGCCCTTCATTTTGCTTATGTAGGCTAGAGAAGAGTGATTTTATGTACTTTGTGTGTCATTAACATCACTAATCACAAAGGGCAGTGTTAAAAGATGATGTCTTATGTTGAGTTTTTCCTTGCATTAGTGAAAATGAAGGACTGATAAACCTGTCTAGAATTTAACTTTCTGCTGTAAGAGTTTAGTGTTTAAAATGGTGGTAGTTTAACCCCAGCTGGCAACTAAGCCCCACATAACTCACTCACTCCGGCCTCAGTCATGTTGGGGAAAGAATCAGAACAGTAAAAGTGAGAAGGCTCATGGCTTGAGATAATGATGGTTTAATAGATAAAGCAAAGTCTGCACATGCAAGGAAAGCAAAACCAGGAATTCATTCACTACTTGCCGTGGGCAGGCAGGTGTTCAGCCACATGCAGCAAAGCGGGGCTCCATTAGGTGTAATGGTTGCTTGGAAAGATAAATGCTGTCACTTCAAATGTTTCCCCTTCCTTCTACTTCCCCCAGCTTTATTTACTGAGCACGACACCATACAGTATGGAATGTCCCTTTGGTCAGTTGGGGTCAGCTGTCCCAGAAGTGTCCCCTCAGCTCCTTGAGCACTCAAGCCTCCTTTCTGATGGAGTGGAGTGAGGAGCAGAAAAGGCCTTTGCTGTGTCTAAGTGCTGCCCATCAGTAATGAAAACATCTCTGTGTCATCAACACTGTTTAAAGCACAAATCCAAAACACAGCTGAATGCTTTACTCCTATGAAGAAAATGAATTCTACCCCAACCAGAACTAGCACAGAAATGCACAAATTATGCTGCTTGTTCCCTACCAAGTTCAGTTGTGATCTGTTTTAAGATGTTGATCAAGATACCTATATGGAATCTTGTTTAAATAAGTTCTTAGTGGAAGACTTGGGTTCAAATTCTTTTTTTGAGCATTTGAAACCTGAAGTTTTTTCTTCTTAAAACTAAGCCAGCAAAAAGGATAGCAGCCTTTGTTTAAGGCTAACAACAGTTTCTGTTACTCCTCTTAGGCCTCATTCAGGGAGACCCAGTCCACAATGTTTATTCAGCATGAAACATGGAGAGAATTTTCTAAACTAGGATCCAAATCCAAGTGATTCTTTATTCTCTTATGTGTTTAGTTCTAGTGAGGGGAAGTACAAAGGGTATGGTGGCACCCTTACTGCTTTACTGCCACTGACGAAGTATGGCCTGCTCATCTCTTTAAAATACAACTTCTGTGAATTTGAGGGGAGGAGAAGGTTCAGAACTGTGTATCCTGAGCATCAGGAAGTAGTAGTTTGAAATGAATTTTTGGGAGGTTTCAAGCAGATCCTTTGTAGCAGTATCCCCAGTTATCTGGGGCTTTAAGTTGCCCCTCACTAAGAATGATGTCTTCCTGAGGCATATAGCTCTTCCCAAGAAACTTAGTGTAGCAAAAAGCTGCATCCTAGCTCAGGCTTCCAAATTCCATGCTAAGGTACAGGAATTGAAGTCTCAGCGTAGTCCTCCCCTGCATACTTTTTTGATCTAAACACATATATTTTTATAAAAAATAAATTAGTATGATGAGTGTTTACAGATGGTATTTTCTCAAATACCCAATATTTCCATGGAAAGGCCATTCAAGGATTAGCTGAGTCAACCAGGAAGCTTCCTGGGGAGGAAAAAAGGACATATTATGAGACTATGGTACTACAGAGTCAAGACTGTCAGGGAAAAACAGGCTGGGGATTGATTATTCACTGTCTAGCAAAAGGAACAGCAGGCATCCTAAAAAGCTAGAAGGAGTCATGCGCAAAACAGAAGAGGTGATTCTCATGCAACAAGTAACTGACCTTTGAAACTCCTTGCCAAAGGATGTTGTAGATAATAAAAAATAAAATATAAATTTTCATGGACTCAGGGGCAAACTGGACAAGCATATGAAAGAAATCCAGTGATGGTGGTGGTGAGGGGGTTGTCAATAAGTGTGCAAAATTGTCAATCATCAATCACTTCAGGAGTTCCCCTGTACTGAAAAAAATTAGAGGTTGGGAATGTATTAGGGGAGAATCTTGCTCCTCCTTCAGCATTTATAGTCACTTCTGAAACAGAATGGGGGGCTGGATAAAACTTTAGTTTGGGCTAGTATGACCGTTTTCATCTTCACTCTCTGGATATTTTAATACTGACGAAGAGGTAGATTTTCAGAGGTGCAACGATTCTGGAATTGGTTGAAATTTGGAATCAAGCACTGAACATTATTGTTCAGAATGTCAGGACTTCTATTTCAGTTTTACAACATTGTCTGAGTGCTCATAATTACCTAAAGTGAGTGCTCACATTTAAAAATTTGAGGATATAGTCCAGATTCAGATCAAGCTGAGACCCAGGGAGGAAATTCTCAAGGTCTTTTTTCTTTATCTAAACACCATTAGTTTTGTAAACACAACATATACTTATCATTATCTGCAATTCCTCACATGTCTTAAGGGAGGAAAAGCTATGTCCTATTCTAAAATTGTCCAGTATCTAAAATTTGATTGAATGGGGAAGGCTTATCTTAAGCTAAATAAATGTTTTCGAATTGGGAATAAATGACAAACTTTATAGTTTTGGAAGAGAGTACTTGGGAGAAGAAAAAAACATGCTCTCTTGACCAAATCACTTCTTTGGCTGCACGGTGGGTCTCCAGAGTAAATTGTTTCATTGAAGCAGTTTGTTTAAAAGCTTATATATATATGTCAGACACACTTTTGACATCATATTGTAAAAAATCATTAAAATATCTGAAAAAGAGGAAACACCACACAGTAACAGTCGAAGGCAGGAATGTCAAATGCTGCTTACTGACATGGCAAGGACTTCTCATATGACTGTCAATGAGGGGTTCATGGCCCACAGTTCTGCAAGGAGGTACTGTGAAGCTCAACTTCTTGGGAAAAACAGATGTGAATGAATCATTCAAATTTTAAGAAATGCAGCTTTTTGGATGTGTTTAAATATGTGTTTCAGGTCATTGTATTAGTCTTCTGTCATGGAATTTTAGAGAAATAGCTGAGTTTACTTAATATTCTAAAGAAATGTAAAACCTGAGTTAGAGAGATGTATGTTGGCAGTAGCTCAGCTCATATCAATGGCCTTGTATCAGTGTAAAACATATGTGAGAATAGAATCATGCTCTTGATATGTACTCTGGGCTCAAACTAAAGAGTGAGAGGAGAGGAATGCATTTATATTACCAAAGGGCAAAATATTCTGTGAAAATGTGGGGTATTACTGTTAGGAGCTGCAGGTGGCTGTCATCATTCTGAAGAGACACATTTTGACTACACTATGCAAAATATGAGAGATTGCAAGAAAAGTAGTTCCCAAATTATCAGGCACAAGAAAAGAGTATTTGGAGGGTGGGTTTTTATTGTTGTTTTTAAAGATGAATGACTATGGGTGAGTGAGTGGAAGGAAATTACAGACATGTACTAATTTATATAGCTATCTACCACTGTATCAAAAATGGCCAATAAATAAAGGGAATTAACCCCAACATAGTATAGAGCATCTACACCAAATGTATTAGACCTGCTTCTAACAGCCGTAGGTTTTAGTCTTTAATAAATTCCGGCGATGTTCTTGGTCCTCTCCTGCCAATAGTGTCTGATTGCACTGAAATATTTCCCCCCTCTATTGCTCCCTTTCTTTCTCTCTTTTGCCTTTCTCCCTTCTTGTATGCACACTTGAATCTTTTATTTTACCGTTGTTAATCAGTGAATCCTAGACCTTTTTTTGAAGTGATATAACGGAAAATTTCTGGGGAATGATTTATTGTTCTGTTCTTGATGAACATTGCTGACTGTTATCACAGTAAATGTAAGTAATGCCACTGAAGTCAGCAGATCTATGCTGAATTAATCAGTATGGATTCTGGTCCTGAGAGTCATAATTGATAAAGTCGTTTGTGTGCCTGAAAAAAATCCTGAATGGATGGCTCAGTATAGGTTCTTTAAAACTGGCTTAACTGTACATTTCATTAATTTTAGAGGGTGTCACCTTCACACAGAACAACTCAGCTTCAAAATATGTTTGGTCTTGGTAAAGGTATTTATAATGTGATTATTCATAAACTTTGTTTTTGTTTATTACTATTAGATTTTTGTCTGTGCTTTATATTTTGTACTAAATACCAGGCTTTTAAAAATAAGTAGGTTACCTTGCAGAAGGGAAGCCAACAAATGGAGATTGTTTCAAACACTACACTATGCTGTATGTTCAAAAGTGACACAGGGTTAAAAAAATCAGTAGTCTGTTTTCTGTAAAATGTTTAGATATGAACATATTTCTATTTTATACCCATTTTAAATATGTGAGAGAAAGAGACTGAGAAATATTTAATGATGAAACTTCTAAAACATGATATTCAAATATACTGTCAAAAAGCTGTTCTAATCTCTTTTCTTCCTCTCTTTTATATGCCTCCACTGGCTTCTTCTCTGTTCATATATTTAATACAATACTTTCATCCCATTTACACAGCCTTGCTTAACTTTTTTTCTTACATAGTTCTTGCACTCATTTTTCTCTCTCAACCATGTATTTCCATGTCTTTCTTCTCTTCTATGCATTCAGTATTTCTTCTCATGCTTCTCTTACTCCTGTGCTACTGGCTTCCTATAAGCATCTACATTGTTAGAATATTTTCCATATTCTAGTTTTACAATCTATTATTGCTCTTTGAATTTGATTAGAACAGTATTGTTTTAGCTATGTTAAAATAGAGGTAAAAGTTCAAGGATATTGTTTATTTAAACAGCAACTTTCTTAAGTTACTTAAAACCTCTGACAGTGAAGAACAAGGTTCCTTCCTTGACTGTTCCTACAAGACTGAAGTATTTCTCAGTCTCTTTCTCCCCACCATTCCTCAGAAAACTGGCCCATCAATGGGATATGTTTTGGAATCCATCTACCCAGTTTTGGACAGACTGCTAAAATGTAGATAGATGGATGACATCTCAAATGTAGATGTGTATGTCTGGTCTGCTTATTCTCCTGGTGTGGTCAAGAAATGGAAACAGGTGATTCTATAATGTTTGTCATTTAATCTTGCTGTGGATGCTAGATGTAAGTTAGATGATTCACGTGCTGATAGTTGCTCTTTTCCCTGTTCTGATGTAAATATCTGAGGTTATGTGAGATAAACCTTATTTCTGCTATCTCTTATAGTGGGCTGGTAAAGTTAATTCTCTTTTTGACTTTCCAGTTTCTCTGGGTATCCTCTTCCCTAAATCTGTTTTTGTGTCTAATTTGAATAGAAGCCAGACCCTTTATAAAATTTCTCTGCTACAGACCTGCCATTTGTAACCAGACATACTTAAGTTGTGCCTTTGAACCCATCGAGGAAGATCTCTGATGCAAGATCTGGTCCTTTCAGTCTGGGGCTGAGGACGTATCCTCCCAAGTCCTAGTAAGCAATCGTAACAATGTCCATATCTGTCGTCATGTCTTTTCCTTTTAGCAGCATAGTTTTTCTGACCCTGTTTCCATCTTCACTTTCCACCCTGTATATCTCTTGGTGTTTCCAGTGGCCCCGCACCAAGTTGGATTAGGGCATCACTGCAGCAGTGGGGTCACACTCTCATGCCCTCCTGTGAGATGCTGTCTGCACATCTGAGGGCAGCCTGTGTTCTGACTCCTCCTGCCCCAGGAAGCAGACAGATGCAGGGAGTGGGCTGCATGCCAGCTTCATGCTTGGCAGCAACCCAGGGGAGTGCCAAGGCTCAGGCAGGATCTCTGTGTTGCTGCAGTGCTTGCAGCTCCCCTCCTCCAGCATGGCAATGGTGCGTGGCTGAAAACCACCACCCAGTTCCCGTACGTAGCTGCCATCAGCCGCAGACTTGGAACAGCACAGGCAAGCCCAGTCTGTGCTCTGGGATCCTCCATGCCTGGAAACAATCTGCCACTGCAGTCCTGCTGTAAATTACCAAAAATCAAAAGTATGGATAACTGACCATTGACCACATGCTTGGGAGGTGATGATTTAAGGTGAGTCTTTACAAACATTCCTGAATTCAGGAGGTATGTGACACACTTAAGTCAGGAATTCACATACCCTTTCATATGAAGGGTTCTGATGATGCCTTATCCATTAGGCTTAGAATTAAAAGCCAAACACAGTTAGAGGGAAAAAGGGTTTTATCTCGGTATTTATTCAAGGATCCTCTGGTGCACCACATCCAGGCAGAAAGCACCCCCGAATGCACACCGAAAGTGCACACCTGAAAGATGCACCCCCCCCAAGATGCACACCCAAGATGCACACCCAAGATGCACACACACGATAATTCGTGTACATAGTTATAGACCTTGCAAATTTGCATATCTATCAAAGATTCCCCAATGAGAGGCTCAAGAGAAGCCCCTGTCCTGAGGAATGTTCCCCCTGGATGGGCCTATCTTGGTTTACAGAATGTGCTCTGGAGAGGACCTTGGTGTCTGGGGCTTTCTGACCCAACTTCGAGGTTTTCAAGATGTTTAGTCTCCTGGCTTAACGGAACTTTGGGTCTAAGCTAGTTAGCAGACTTGGGGAATTACAAGTATGTGGGCTAAAAAGCACTAAGGATACATGCAAAGCTGTGTAAAAGGGTATGTGGAAGGGTATATGAGAGGGGTATATGAAAAAACAAAAAATCATCATGGCATCACTGATACCCACCCTACTAACTGTTGCTGTAGAAGGACTTGCAGGAGTCAATGTCTTTTTTTTTTACTGCTGGTCTGTTAAAAACAAAGATGATATTTTGGGTTCTCCTTCTCTCTGCTTGTCTTCATTAATGCAGTGGTCTTCTGCTTTTGTCTCCTTTCTTGAGTTATTGTCTTCCAACATGTCTTAACAAGTTTTTTTAAAGCTGTGAATCCTCTGGGGCCAGAGACATGTCTTGTTAAAACTTAAAAAGTGGTGTAGAAGTGATTTTTACCATGCTAGAATAAAATTTAAAAATAGACATGAGATATAATAAAACTCTGCACTCCCATACGTGGCCACAGTTGGAAATGTCCACTTGAGAGCAGAACAAGGGGCACAGTCTGCAAAGGTCTGGCTCGCTAACTATATATTTAATAATTAGTAATAATCTTCACACTTTAAATGTAACTGATAGAACTTCGCCATAAATTCATTTTTTTGGTTGTTTAAAAGGTTTGGTTTGTGATACAATAATGAGTACTTGTCTAAATTGCTTATTGATAATTAACTCTTTATGATTCTGAATATGCACATTTTCTTCAATCTGATCTTTATTATGCAAAACTCCATTGAGCAATTAACTTTAATATAGTAACTGCTACTGAGCACGTAGAAATAAGGATGTAGGTGGCATGTCTTGTGAGTTACCAACTGGCATTAATTATGAAGTTGAACTTTTGCACTAAAGTCCTACTACCTCTGTGGTTTTAATATAGGAACCATGTCTCTTACGAAAACATATTTTTTTAAATGTTCATGTGGATTTTTCTTCCTGTTGTATTTTTGGACACAGGATGTTAATTGGGAAACTTTAAAATTGTGGTTGGTGCAAAGAAAGAGGAATAGAGGCAAGTTTAATATATAAGAAATCTGAACTGTTTCTATAGGCTCAAAATGAAAATAATTGTAAAGCTCACTTATTATTCATATCCATTTTTTAAACATAAAATTGCTAATTCTTCTGCTATTAGCGGAAGCTTCCACCTGACCAGGTTACTCAGAGTCCCATTTAGCCTGGGCTTGAACACTTCCAGGGGTGGGGAGTCCACAACTTCTCTAGTAAACCAGTTCCAGTGCTTCACCACCCTCTGAGTAAAGAATTTCTTCCTAACATCTAATCTCAGCCTGCCCTCTTTCAGTTTAGAACCACTGCCCCTTGTCATGTCACTATCTGCTGTATAAAAAGTCACTCTCCCTCCTTTTTAAGCCACCTTAGGTACTGGAAAGCTCTAATAAGGTCTCCCCAAAGCCTTCTCTTCTCCATGCTGAATAACCCCAACTCTCTCAGCCTTTCCTTAGAGGAAAGGTGTTCCAGTCCTGTCATCAACTTAGTGTCTCTCCTCTGGAGTCTTTCCAACAGATCAACTGCTTTCTTTTTCATTTTAAGGAAAGAATTTTCCCCATTTTTATCTTAACTTACTGTTTTGTAAGTTAAAACACTTGCTCACTTACTTTTTATTCCAGCTGGTTGGTAATAAGGTAACCATAAATGTAAAATCTGAGAGTTTGGAATAAAGAGATGACTGTGAAACATACACAGTTTTTATGTTTCCTGACAAATCAGATGGAGAAATAAGTGAAGAGGGAAACAGGTACGATTGCCTGAAATGAGAAGGGAAATGAAGTAGTTAAAAAATATTTCACCTAAGTAGGTGTGTCAGAATTATTTTCCTCTCAACAGCATTTTGCCATTGAGAACATTGCACATTCAGCCCATGACACAAAATTCTCTAAGTATTGTCCTTCATTGTTTGACTTGACAGTTGCTGCTTGACTAAGCTATAGCAATGGACAAATTGTTGACCATTGGATTAATGGAGTTCCTGTAGTAAAAGACATACAAGGCAAAACAGCACAGGTGTCTTTAGTCCGAAATAAAAGTAAAGGAAATTGTTCTAGTGTATTTTATAGTAACAGCTTATAATGCACGAATGAACACACAAATATTTTTAAAGAATTGAGTATACTTATGTACAATTAAATTATCTGGAAAGCACTGGATTAGCAGTCTTGGCAACTACTAAATATTTACCCTGCTCTGATCACAGCAATGTTTGACTTCTTAAGTATTCCCTGCAGCTGCAGATGCCCTGTCTTATTACAGTGTTCCTCTCTTTAGCATTTTCGAATGCAGTGCCAAAGATACCTGTGTAGGGCCTATGTACAGGAAAAAGAGGACCTTTTAGAAAAGTCTGCAGCACCAGGATTTTGGCTATTGGCCCCTCTTTCTGTTCCCACTCAACAAATCAACTAGGCCATCCTCCAGGACAATAGCCAGGTTCTTGTTCCAGACTTTTCCACTCTGAATGTTTCCATTGTTTATGCTTCTATAGCATGGAGGAAAAAAATGAAATATTCTTGGCTTTTACTCAGCTTTATATGTCTTCCATGTAAGATGATTCTAAGGAATGGGAATTGACAGGAATTGTCTTTGGACTGAAGAGTATCACAGTTAGTCTGCAAGCCCCTGTATTGATTAGTCAGTAGGTAACCGACATGGATGTGGATTGCATTCTGCCTCAGGTACACATCTCAGATATGCACTTTTACAGATTTGTCTTGGACCAATGTCGAAGCGAACTCTTGGGAGGCCCAGCCCCATAATGGGTGAGGAGCCAAGCTACAAGACACACTGCAAGGTAAAAACTACAAATGCAGGAAAAGAACTTTAAGCACAGGGGAAGGACTTTTATTATTTGCTTGTGTTTTTTTCCTTAAAGAAAACAGGCAGCTCTGTGAAGTTTTCTTTTTGTGTAAAAAAACCTGAATGGACAAACCCTGCCTGGATTTGCAGCATTACCTTGAGGAGCAGATTAGTTATGACATCATTTGGTTGATTCTCTATAAGGTTAGGGCCATATACTAGTTCTACAAATTAATTCAAGGAGTTTCTAGCAAGAAACCTGTCTCTTGATTATGTTGACTTTCTTCCAATCTTCATCTTCCCTGCTGACTTAGCAGTCAGCGCTCACTCCGGAGCTGAAGCTGGGTGAGTCGGTAGAGTCCTCTGATGCCTTGAGCAGCTGCTGTGAAGAACCACAGGGCACTGAGAAACTGAACACTGGGTCCCAGTAGCTCTTTGTCAATTCTTTGGCCATGAGATCTGTGAGTCACAGTGAAGGTATTTCACTGTACGGTATTTTAAATTCCTTGAAAAAAATAAAATGTACACAGTACTGTCTGCTAAACAGACGTCATGAAGGAATGCCTTCATTTAAGTCTTTTGCTTCCTACATATCTAGAACCATATGTGCACACACACTTCATTCACATGACCAGTCCAGAAAAGGACTTTCTGCCTCATCATTCTTTCCTCTTCATGGTCTGTGATGTGTCTATGGGTGTCTGTAAATTGAGCAGCTTTCTAGTCTTTATTCAAAAGAGACAGTGATGAAGGTAACCACAGGGCATTTTGATGTCTCTAAGTCATGAAAGGTGAGAGAGTGGAGGCTGAGCTACTGTGTTCAAGAGTTCACGTGAGATGAATCTACAGTCTGTAGATAGAGCTTATCTTCAGAGGTCAACACCAACACGCCTTTGGAAGACAGTGGGACGGGAGAGGCAAAACTCACCAGCCCAGGCTTCTTCCTCTGTTTCCAAATGGCTTCAAAGATGCTGGTGTGGGAACCAGTGAAAGGGACAGACCCTGGAAGAACTCCCCAGGTTAAAGTGAATAAAAAGGCCTCCCCCACGATGCCCTGTTCTGTTATGGAAATGTATCCCAGTTCTGCTTCCCCAGTTGGCCTCTCCGCCCCCTTGTACCTTGTCTGCACCTTCATTGGAAAATTCTCCCTTCCCCAGTCTCCCATTGGACCTTGTTCCCTGCCACTCACTCAGATTTTCCCATTGGCTTCTGTACCCTAATCCTGCCTATGCACTGCGCCTGCCCTGATGCTTTCCCCACCCCCGTATATAAAGTGAAAATCTTCATCCCTCTTCATCCCCAAGGTCTTTGGTGCTTGGCGGCCTTCACGCATGAGTCTCAGATAAACCTGTGCCATGGAATTCCACACGAAGACCCTTCCTGCCTCCTTGCCGTCGACCTGTCGAAGAAGCTATCCAGTGCTTGTGTGTGTGTCTGTGTGAATGCACTGGCTGCCGAGCGACTTTGTGTTGAAGTCGGTTCGGGGAGGTCGTAGCACTCCACCAGAACAGCCCCTGGATCCCGACATGCTGGTACAAAATTAAATAGTGCCTCCCATGCAGTGATACAAGGTAGATCTGTCAGATATATCCCAGAGCGGGTTTTTACAGGCATGCTGTGAGAGCTTATGGGAGAGGTATAATGTCAGGAGACTCCCTGTTTTCTGTGCTCTGGATGCACCTGGGATATGCTGGTGTGATCATGGAGGCCTGAATAGAACACACATTATGGGGTTGAGTTTTGGAAGTGGTTAAAACATACTATCACATAGTCACAGATAACTCAGGTTATCTGTTCTGTGTAAAACCTTCTGTATAAAACCCTCTAATCAGTGATTGTACAGAGATAGGGATAAAACACAATGGACTAGGTTGCTTGAGTAAGGAGTGTATGCAGACTCTTTCTCTGAGAGGGCTGCCATTCAGTTTGAATTAAGTGTTCTGTTTCCTTATTTTTTCAGTATTTGGCACATCTCTACCACTGACAATGTAAGTTCACTTTGTTCTCTGTTTCATTTTGTGTTATGATCATCTCTTTCATAGGAATGAGGGATGGGGAGTGAAGGCAATTCAGTGAAGTTCAATTTCATGAGGGAGAAAATGTCCAGACACGGTGAATGAAGCAAAACGAAGAAAACTTGCATTGTTTTATCCCCCCTGCTTTCATTGTAACTGTTTATTTTTAAATAGTTTTTCCTTTTTTCCATTTTACTCTTCTCTAATGTAATGTATTTATGATACTATATTGAATAATCATACCTTTTTCAACTATAGATTTGAAGTGTTTCAAAAGATGTCCCAGTAACTACATTCCATAGACACAAAGATGTTAAATTACTTTGCCAAGTTAACTAAGGAGAGAGCAATAATAAAAATGAGAACAGAGAATCTTTTTCGTGCTCTATTCTTCAGTGACAACCTGTCGTGCTTTTAGTGCAGAACCATGACAATGGATGCAGAAAAGCTGGGATGTGTTCACAGCCAACATTCAAGAAAATTAAAATTATCTGTAATAGAAAAGGAATGAATACCCTGCCCTCTTTATACATTTATGCACATTACATTTTATTCATGAGAGTAATTTCCCACAACTCAATAAACTTATTCATTTGATACATAAAGTTAAGCATAGATTTAAGTGCCTTCAGGATGCAAACATTGTGGCTAATATTAACATTATCAGAGTTGTTTTGTGTTTTTTTTCTGAGCCCATACTCTTGACATTTGATTGTAGTTTTTTGTTTTGTTTTGTTTTTTGTTTTGTTTTGTTATTGGCTGCCCTTCATAAGGAACTGTTATAAGATAAGGGGACAGCTAGTCCTTGTCTTCTGTACTAGGTGATTGCAATTTGATGTGAAATAGATGAAAACAGTGAGTGAGATGAAAAATAAAATGCACTATGAAAATCCATGAATATGGGAAAGTTACAATGTACAGTTAAAACAAGTAGAACATCAAAGCCTTTGCTGCCTTTTAAATAAAGGATAAGTTTTAGTTTAAGTACACAAATATTCAGCTTTTTTACAGAGCTCTCGCTCATGTATTTTTGCTAATTTGTCTATTTTTACTACTTTAATATATTTTGCAAACCATTTTTCAAGGTAAAAATTGATCTAACTAAATTTACCTTTGAAAAGATTAAATGTAAGTGGTTTAAAATGGGTAGTTTTAAGGGAACACCATCTGGTGTATGGTTATTAAAAAATCTCATGAAAATATTGCATGACAAAATTAATACACAGCTAAATTAACATAAAAACCTAAATTAACAAGCCAGTTCAAAATGCTGATTATGATTAATTTTGTATATAAGTTTGCATAATTCTGAATCTCTGTTATGACCCCTGCTGAGATGTAGAAGGGATTTTTGTAGGACACACAATATAGCAGTATTTGAGGGGATTAGTAGTACTTGAAGGGATAAGAACCAGTTGAAGTCATTCAGCATTTTTTCTATCAGGTTACCCTATTAATAAACATCTATAATAATGAAAGAATTGAAAAATTGGATTTTTGAGGAGGTTAAGTGGGATTTTTATAAGCTCACTTTTTATGAGTGACTTAGAAGTACACTGAAATTTATGACAGATACGAAGTTACTGTGCATTAATATTTAATCTAAAATTCTGATCAAAATTTCTTGGAAATTGCATTTTTGTTGACATTTCATATTATTCTTGCCTTGGTCACTGAAATCCCATTGCTCTATATCTGTGGTGAATTATGAACAGTCCCTGTAGTATTAGGCTGATTAACTAAATAGGAAGCTATGTGCAAAATAAGCAAAAATAAATAAATAAGTAAACAAAGTGCACAATCCATCCCCGTCAGCATTCCCAAGACATTAAGTGAAGGACAGTATTGCAATTTCTTAGTGTCAGCGGTTCTGCTTTTGACAAGGTGCAAACTTTGGTTTGACAGAGATAGTCTTCAAAGCGATACAACAGTTAGCAAATACCCTTATATGTTTTGATTTCTAGGAAATTGAAGGTCAGTTGTTACAAACTGCTTAGGGAGACAAGCTGACAGGAAGATAAAGGGAGAACGCTCCGGGAGCCGAAAGATGGAGGCCTTCATCTATTCTGAGAGCAGCACATTCTGGTAGAGAGGCTAAAGGTGTGTGCAGTGAGACAGGGAGCTGCTAAGGCAATGTTCATGAAACTAGTAAAATTATTTTTTTCTTGCATGCCAGCTTAACCCACTGTTGTAGCACAGGCATTGTTCAGTGGTTCAGCATTTGGGAACGTCCTGCAAAAGTATCGGTGTGATGCTGTATAGGTAAAATCCTGATAAATGGCTGATAATAATTTTCAAGGCAAATTTTAATAAACTGGTAAGTACTTGATGTGTTCAAAAAACATGACAATGAAACCTAGATAATAAATTATGCTAGCAATATAGGGAGTGGGAACCAGCCTGGAGGACTTCAGGCAAAACTGGGTGTCTGGTGTCACCTACCCCCATTCCTTTTTTCACCCTGTCTCCCTTACATACAAGTCCTAGCACAGGATGGCTCCCTCACTTGGGCTCCTTTTTTTTTTTTTGGCCCTTCACTGTAGGGCAGCCTATGATGAACTAGTTTGGATCTACGTTTTAGGTGGCTGAAATGAGGTGAGATAAACCATGCCTAAAGTTCATCAATTCTCTTTCCACGGTGTTCTCTCCTGTCCACTGTGTTTTTCTACCTATCCATATATAACTTCTATATTGACTCAAAACATAGACTTCAGCCCACAGGTGTCTGTGTGTGTTTCTGAACACATA
The DNA here is from genome assembly GCA_013397725.1 of Rhagologus leucostigma. Taxonomy (NCBI): domain Eukaryota; kingdom Metazoa; phylum Chordata; class Aves; order Passeriformes; genus Rhagologus; species Rhagologus leucostigma. Next base: position 564,996 of record VZTD01010888.1, on the reverse strand, counting down.
AACAAGCACATTTGTCATATTTTTTAAGGATGTGATTCAGCCTTTAAAAAACAACTCTTATTTATATGTACTATATGTCGTCTGCATATATGAGAACTTGAAAAGTAAGGCATCACCTCTGTCCTTTCCAAAAAAGTAAATGTTTTAGCAATTACCTAAGCAGCAGCCTTTTCTGTGTTGGATCAATGGTTAACTGCTACTCAACTGCTGTAATAAAGATATGTAGCCTATCCCCAAAGTGCCACAAGTGTTGTGATCAACACACAAAGAGTTTGCTGGATCTCTAATTAGCTGGGACTGTTTTAAGCACTGTCTTTTCCCCACAGCCCAGATCACAAGTAAAAATATATAGCTCTAAATTAAACATACAGGTAAAATACCTGAGTAAGAAAATATTTACAGCTCACAGGTAAAAATAAAACTCTTTCCCTTTTTCCCTTGCTCTTATTTTAATTGTCTTAGAGTAGAGACAGGACTAGGGTTGCCTAACCTAACTTTTGAGGAGGTGAGCACTTTTTCTAGGGTGTCCTGATGGCTGCATTGCCATTATGATGGCACAAAGGTTTAAGAGCAGGAGTGAGACCCCCTACTTACTGCCTGGATGACATTGTTTACAAAATTAAGGTGAACAACAGGTTATCTGAGACTGCATTGCCCATCCTCTGTACTTCAGTCACATAAATCAAAGAAGGAATAGTTTTTCTCTGTAAAAAAACCAAAAACCTCTGATCTATAATTTCCATAATTTGTTTGGGGGTAATTTTATAGTAATTTTGGCCTGATTTAATCAAATTGTGAATTATCTTCCGGGCTTGAAGTTAAAAAAAAAGGCAGGTGTGGCTCTAGATTCAGCAGGAACTGGCTACCAATGCAGTCAGAAGGAGCTGAGAGCCAAAACATCTGCTTTCACATAGGTAGAATCCCGTCTAAGAGGGAGGCATGAGGCTTGTAAATGCGGAAGTCATTGGTAGCTGGAGGCATTGAATTTCTTACTGTTACAGAAACGACATGCTCCCGGTAAGAGTCAGAGCTTCTGGGTCCAAGCACCTGTTGAGTTCTGAACTCCACACAAGCTTACAGAAGCAATGTGTTTTTTCAGTTGTGTACTTTTAATTATTCTTTTGTTCTGGTTGCAGCAGGATGAAAATTCCTGAACTTAATATTGTTCCAGGCGAAGAGACAGAATAGTCTGGTAAAACTCCTGTAATATTAATATAAGGATTCATAAATAACACATTTTTATATTTCAGGTTTCAGTGACTTGACCCCGAATTCACAAAACATCCTACTTTTGAAATGTGTGATTTCTGGAAAAATAGAGTTCAGTTAATCCTTCCCACCCCATCACCTCTCCATCCCCATTTCTGCAGTGGCTGGGATTTCCCTGTTTTGTTAGAGCTCTGATTTTAGCTGAGGCTCTGACAATCCTTCCTCTCAGCAGGTCATCTCTAAGGAGGTTACTCCTGGTCTCCTCCAGTTTCTTGGGCATGGTCACAGAGCTTGATCTGCTGACATGGTGCTACGCAGTGTTCACTGCCCAGAGCCAGTTAATAGTTTGACTTTTACATAGAAATGAAGAAGTTAAAACAAACAATATAATTGTATTTTCAGTAGGCTGGAGTGTTCCTTAAAGAAACTAGGTCTCATATTTAAGTTACCAGGAACAACAATTTCAAGTCCTCGAGGTCATTTCAGTCTTTTATGCTTTTAAAATCAGATACATTGGATACAATTCAGTGTATTATGTGTTAACTTTTAATATAAGCCCTTGAAAACATCTGTCTTAATGCAAACCTGATACACGGACTGTTAACTTTGACAAAATAAGCAAGTGGGTCTGGTATGCTTTACAAAATTTTGGCTGGTTTCTCATTTCTTGCATGACGTACTTTTGACCTCCTAAGACCTGGTGGTTACCCAAGGGAGGTGCTGTTGTGTTCACTGACAAGTTGAAAGAAGCTATATTTTTTCAACAAATTAGTGATTCAGATAATTATTTAGCAAGGTTTATTTATTTGCAGCATCTGCGGGCTGATCTTACATACTTTTTTATTGTTTTGCTTCCAAATGTCTTCTTTCCATTCCTTGCCTTGCCTCTTATGTTTGTTAAAATCACTGCATACAAATCCTCTCAATTAAAGTCTATCTTAAAAAATGTTCTCAATTTTTTTTAAAAGATGAGTACTGCCAAATTAAGTTGTTCTCTACCAGAATATAATTAGTATTACATCAGTGATAAACAATGCCAAGTGTGTACTACAGGGATGAAGGAGGTCCATTAGTGTATTTTTTACCAGGCATTTTAACACATAAAACTTTTGCCTTTATATTTCATCTGGGATTTTGAATTGTTACAAGTAGGAGATGCATAATAATTCAGCAGTACAGTTTACCAGTTCTGCCTGTTACAGTCCTATTTGTATACACACAACTCATGCTATCTTACTCTGCTCTGGAAAATAAAGAGAATATTATTAAATTTTAATGAATTAATTAAACTAAATTCTGTTAGAATTATTTATTGTTCTGACGTTTTGAAAAATTTGTATGGCAAATACCCATATTTTATCTGTTACAGATGAACAAATTGCGTTCATGGTTCAGTGTGATCCATTCACTGGTTCATGGATCCCAAAGTCCTTCGGGCAGTGTGACAAATCCACATAATTTCCCTGAATGCTAGGTTGTGCATGTTTTGTATCTGATTAAGTTGAAAGATGTGTTAAAGAAACATATAAAAATCCTCATGTATAAAAATCCTCACACAGCTCTTGATAGCTACATATCTCAGAAATCTCTGGAGCATTTTGTTATTCAAAGCAAAATTGGCAGTAATTTACACTCCATAAATTGGTTCCAGATCTGCCTGTTTCAGATGATATCACAAGGACACGATTTTATGTGAGATTCCCTTACCTTTTGTCAAAGTGTATTCTTTTTAAGAAATTTGCCGTGGCAAATGCAGATGATAAAGAGATTCCCTTGCCTTGCAAAGCATGAAAGAATGTGATGGATCAATTGTTCATATACAAGCTGTGTTCTGATCAAATCAAATCATCCTTTTTTTCACAAGTTTTTTGGAAAAGAAGGTTCTGAATTCATGGAAAAGTCATGACTTATATCATTCATAATGCATTAATAAAGCCTCCGTTTTCTACAAGCCACACAGGCTTTGCAGAGAGGTACAATAATTTTTGATTTGTGACCAAAGAAAAGTGAAAATTAAGTCTAGAAGCAGTCAGGCCTTGACTCTGAAGAACTAGTCCTTTGCATAGTTTTAAGTCCATTGCTATTTAACGGCTTTACCAAACAATAGTTTGTTACAAAACTGATTAATTTGGTTCAGCTTTTTTTTTTAAGGCAGCTGTGAAGAGAGACAGCTTATCTGTCTGAAAGTTGTAAATTCATTGAAAAAAGTAGTTTAAAAAACAGCAACAGAAATTATAAACGAATATGAAAGTGTGAAATTAAGAAAATGAAAATTTAGACTTTTAGAGATAAATAGTTTTCTCATGGTAACATCAATTAGACTTGAAACTTTAAAACAAAAAAATTTGAAACATTGAAACAAAAAAGGAAAAAATTACAGTCCAGCGCTGGGAAAATGATAGTTTAAATAATGTAATAGTTCTTTTATATTTTGAACTTACCAGCTCTGTGATTATGAATGGCTGTAATTTTAGGAGAAAGGAAGGAAAATGTGCTTTGTTCGGATGATAGTGGTATTTTGTTGGTTGCCTATATGTGTCTGAGAGAAAAATGCTGTTGTGAAGTTGCTCATTTCTCTATACATTCTATTATTTGAGGGAAAAATTACTTTCAGTGGAAATGCATTAAAGAGGTCCATAGACACCCATTTCTTGACTCCAGTTTACGTTGCAGTTGCAGGATGAGGTCAACAAGATCTTGTACCTCTGGTACAAGCATACTTCGTGATCTGAAATCAATGAAGTATTGGAAGCTGCAAACATCTCTCCTGTCCTTATCTTTTTCTATAAAGGAAAGCATCAGATGGCTGATAGAGGCAGTGTTTTTAGTATTTCTGTTGGCTTTGTGCTGCTTGAGGAAATTCTGGTTTTTCTATTGCAATGTAAGTTTAACTGACTGTAATACCTCCATCTTTCACCTTTATTACTTGCCCCTTTTTTTTTTTTTTTTTAATTTCAGGAAAGCGTGAGAATGTGCAAGATTCAGCTATGTTCCTGGATCTCAATATTTATGTACTCTATTTCCTTAATCTAGGAGGAAAAAAATGAACTTTGCAGTTTTTTTCCTAGTTTCTGGCAAAGATATGTTTGTAGAAGCTTTTTCTCTTTTCTATCACAACATGTTGATAAGACTTACTGATAGAGTAAAATAATCTTGCCCCTTTTTTCACTTGAAAAATATTTATTTGCATGTATTTGTCTTTTTGTTCATATCAGCGTGCTGCAGCTAGACCTTTAGTTCTCGACATGCTGCTTTATGGTGCTCCTCAGAAGTCCATCAATTCTATTAGACAGATCACTGTGTAAGACCCCTTCATCTGAAACAAAACTGATCCTACTGCTTCTTTATATGTTTACATAGGCTATCCATAGCTGTCTGAAGGTATCAGCTGGAGTAACAGTCCAAATGTAAGAGAGTCTTCATTCCATGTTCATGTAAAATATAAGAATAATGCATATTTACATGGTACCAATTTAATTTTCATTTGAGATGTTTTGTGAAAATTATAAATAAGCTTTTTCCTGGTCGAAAAGACATTTATATGCAGGTTTTTTTTTTTCTTGCCTTAAATAAATAAATAAGTAAATAAGTAAATAACACACAAACCCAAGTTCTAAATCAAAACATTAAAATAGTAGTGAAGCATTTGTTCCCTGAAAGAAATCATAATAGGTTTGTGCCCTTGTTCTGAAGTGTCAAACATTTTATATAGACTTAAAGAAATAAAACTAAATACTAGAACTTTTGAATACTGAAAAAGAAACTGTTTAAAAATAGCATGCAAATATGGTCACCTGGTGCATCATGTCTGATTATTCTGTCATACAACTAATTTTATAAATTCTTCTGGACACAGTGAAAAGAACTACTGTTTTCTAATTTTACATATTGAAATTATTCTTTCCCTACAGAAAAAAGCCAGGCTTTCTTTAAACAATGTAATGGGTTGGCAAGGCTCTGGAAGTGGGGAGCTAAAGGATTGGCTCCTGTGAGAAGCTGCTGGAGGTTTTCTCCCTGTCGAATTTAGCCAATGCCAGCCAGATCCAATACAAACCCACCGCTATCCAAGGCCAAGCCTATCAGCAAAGGTGGTAGCACTACCAGCATAATGTATTTAAAACAGGGAAAAAGATTACTGCATGGGAGCAATTGCAGCCAGAGAGAGGAGTGAGAATATGTGAGAGGAACAGCTCTGCAGACACCAAGGTCAGTGCAGAAGGAGGGGCAGGAGGTGCTCCAGGTGTCAGAGCTGAGATTCCCCTGCAGCCCATGGTGCAGCCCATGGTGAGGCAGCTGTGCCCCTGCAGCCCATGGAGGACCACGGGGATGCAGAGATTCCCCTGTGGCCTGTGGAGGACCCCCCCATGTCAGAGCAGATGGTTGTTAAAACACTGGAATGGACTGCCCAGGGAAGTGGTGGAGTCACCATCCCTGGAGGTGTTAGGAAACAGCTGGACATGGCATTTAGTGCTATGGGCTTGTTGGCAAGTTGATGATCAATCAAAGGCCAGATGTGATGATCTCAGAGGTCTCTTCAACCTAAATGATTTTGTGATTCCGTGCCATTTCAGGACCAACTTTGAAGTTGTACTGTATGTTTCAGCTGAGGTTTTAAAACTGTACGGCAGGCAACAGAGTCCACCACTGTCTGAAGCCATAGTCTTTGTTCCTTTCATTAGAAGGACCATCAGAAGGAGGTGACCATTTAATCAATTTTAGTGCACTACTGCACAAAGCAGGAAAACTGTACATAGAAAAATATCCAGGATGATTGCTGGTTTTTAAAAAGAAACAGGATTTGCAGGATCATTGGTTCCCTGAAAAGAATATTGGTGATTGGCAGTCTAGGCTAAATGGACACAAAAAAGGACCCTTTTCTCTGACCCATTGATTTTTTTATGTTTTCACGTCATGGAAATCAGGAGATTTATGAAAAGGACCTCACATTTCTAACCTTTTGTTAAAGATATCCATTTATCATAGCATCCAGAAGATTTTACTAAGTTGATGAAAAATATATGATGTGTTCTAAAAAGAGCTGAAACTGAAAAATAATTTCTGAAGTGCGTTGAAGCAATGTAATACATGAATACGTGTAATATGATCTCTTGTGACATACATCTTTGACCCAATACTATTAATAATGGTATGCAGGATAATATGGCATTAGTAGTAATAATTGAAAAATCACCTCTTCATTGGAAGATGAAAACAAACAAAAAACCTAAATAATAATAGTCTGCACAGTGGTGTGTAATTTTTCTTCAATCAAGTCTTTAATGAATTTAAGATGTGAGTACAGTCACAGCAGTTCCATCCCCCACACTGTAAATCCACAGTGAAAGAGAGCATATATAAAGAATACAATTTAACAATCCTTTAATGCTATTTTGAACAAGCTGCAAATACAATTGTAGAACTATTCTATTTTTCAAATTACATGGTAGGAACTGCAGTTTGTGTAACTCATTTTGTGATGGTATTATGTCAGTGTTGTCCTCTTTTATCATTAATCTGCATAGTTATAATTAGAAGTTTGGCTTGATTAAGAAAAACCATAATGTTAAACATTTACTCAAATAAGAACCAAGCCTTTGAGGTTTTCTTTTCAAAAAAATTCTTAATAAATCTTGGTTATTTTAAAGGGTAGACAAGTGGCATAAAAATGTATGTAAAAAGCATTTTATAGAAGCAATAGAGTTGTACATAGGTGTTCATATCTATTTTTTCATAATTCTGCCAACTTACTTTTATGTGTATAGTGATACATCATGGAGAGATGAATTAGCAATTGCTACTTGACTGGGAAACACTTAGCATATTTTTGGTAACATAGAAACCACCTATTGAAAGCTACCTATAAACATTAATAAGGGTTGTAAATTAAACAATTTCAACTGTGGGAATTTTTAGCGCATTTCAGTCAGTGGCACATTTTTCATATTTTTTTTGTTTAATTGGAAACTGGCTGAAACTTCTGTTACTGCAAAATCTACTGGAGTTGTTGTTGACTACTATGTGCCAATCTGAGATGGACAAAAGGGCATATATGATATATTAGAGAAAGGATTAATAGTGTGATCCTAAAAATATGTATTTTTTTCAACTGCAATATAAATTTAATGCAATGGTTTTTTTTCAGATCAAATCCATTGCCTTTAAAAGTGAGTACAATTCTGTGCAATTTTGGAGGGGTTCCCCTTTCTTATTATTTAATTAACTGAGACCTGAAATGTAGCTGTACATTTTCAAGGATCTAGGCATTGAAAGATCATAGAATCAGAATGGTTTGGGTTGGAAAGGATCTTAAAGATCATCTCATTCCAAGCCATCTGTACAGGAGGGGACACCTTCCATGAGACCAGATTAATGCTTATTATTTAATTCTTGTAGTAAAAAATGTCTAATGGAAAATTTGTGTTTCCTATCTGCAAGACAAATCTAAAATGATAGCATGCATAAAATTAGAGGACAAACTGTCGCAGTGCTTGCTATTTTTTTCTTGCATTTTCTGTTTTCTGATTATCTTTATCTTTGATGATGATTAAATGACCTTCAGTCTTTGAATTTTTACAAAACAAAGGCTGAGAAAACTATTAAGTCTCTTTCAAAAAGTGATTTCACCTTTGGTCTTCTGTGTGATTTGTAAGTGAAGACATTTCAGGAGGTGATCCAAATTATCTTTGCATCTTCTCACAGTCTTGTTGCAGATAAGGAGCACAATTCTTCAAGTTTTTTGTCTCCCAGGCTCTCCAACTCCTTAAAACATGTTTTTCAAAAATATTTCTTCCTCTTTTAAGATAATGTATTAGTTTGGGCCAAATTCAGGGAAACATCCAAAAGGAAAGTCTCCTCAAAGGGCAGCAGATTACAGCCACCCCTCCCCCACCAGGTTCGGAAAAAAAAATCTAAAATCTAATCTCTGTGTCCTTGAAGCACAAACTGTTTTGAAAAGTTCACTCTGCTTTTTTCTCTCTCTCTCTTGCACCCAGTTTTAAAGACACAGAAAGGCTCAGGATCATATCTGGGCATAGAGCGGTGATAGGGGATACAACAGCATAAAGTCACCCCAAGACAGATATTAAATATTAAATATTAAATATTTTTTCCTGGAATTTATACATTGAATAGCAGACCCTGAAATGTAAATTTCTCAGTGACCTCTGTGCTGAAAAATCATTCTTCATATTTTTTCTGCATTCTCTCTTTCTAAATATTTTTAAATAAGCTGTTAAACATTTCAGCATTATTATTATGATTTCTAATTCTTTCCACCTGGATGCAGTTGGAATTATTGTAATAGGGTTGAAAATGTTCTGAAGTTATTGTCATGAATAAGATCATTGCCATGACTAATAACATCAGTGGAAAAGAAATGCAAGACCTACTTAGATTATGGACATACACAAAACAGTAAAATATGGAGAAAGTTGGAGAGAGTAAGTGTTAAATTGTAGTGGTAAGGATGAGCAGCATCAGACTTGCCCTGGAGTTGTTGGAAAATACGTTGAAAAAGATGCCTTGCTGTTTCTCATTTACCAAATTGGTTTCTAAAATGTGCATAAATTAAAATATTTCATAGAACTCTCTTTTTTATTACTCTTCATTATCCTATAAGAATGGAAAGGAATTATTGTTAACAATTTAAACATACTGTGCCATTCAGAATGAAATCTTGCATCTGCATGTAAAAAGAAAGATGCTTGTATATTATACTTTCTTTTTGACAATTTTTTCCTATATAGAATACATGTAGCCAAAATATTTACAGCTTCTCAGCCCACTGCTAACTAAATCCTTTTCAAAATTAGCCCTATCCCTTAAGCTAAATGGCTAAGCGAGATAAATAACCACAAACATGAAAGAACTTACGCACACATTGCAACCCCTACAATTTAGTGAGTAACTGGCATATTTAGAATCTTAAAATTATCTTTACAATTGAAAATTCATCATGGAAAACAAAAATTCTATGCTGGACATCTGCTAGAGGTTTTCATTTTTAGTAAAGAGTTTTATTGAGGGACATGGGAAACACAGGGATTTTGATTAATGGGAGAGCAGAATTATGCAGCATCTTTCAAGCAAGGCACAATCTCAGAGGGTTAGGTGCTTATTACAGGTCTACCCGGGTCTTTACCAAAGACAAGGAAAGGTCTTGTTCCCCTGTCATTCTCGTATTGACTGAGAACTGAACCAGAATTACACATGAAAGAGTCTGGAGGATAGTTGCATGGGTTTGAAACTTTTGAACTCCAAAAAATTTTTGAATGGGCACATCTTACAATCATTAAGATGTAATACAGGAACAAAATATTACATAATTCTGTACTACTTGTGTATTTTGTGTATGTATATCCACATGTATAGTAGTATAGGATACCAATAGGTCAAAGGTATCTTAATATGTTGAATTTTAAGACACTTTTTACTTTCCATATATTTCTTTGTATTTGTTGATTTGGGTAAGGAAATCCTATTGCTTTTAATTTAAATCTGAAAAATATGCAGACACTGAGCTGATAATTCCTGTGAAAATTCTTGGTTTGGATAACACTTGTAGGCCTTACCAAGTGTTGGCTGCAGAGAATATGAAAAATCCTTCTTTTCTGTTTACATAGAATGTAAACAAACATCCACCTCCCCTCTTTAGTTCTTTTCTTTGCTTTCATTATCTAGCCTTTGACATACTGAAGTAACTTTGCATATTATTTTATTGCTTCAGAGGCAAATCTTATCCTTCATTTCCATCTGGAAACACTCACCAACCTAGAACTGTAGTTTAAGTGTTATTAAGGTTATACGGCTCATCTCCTTGCCCCTTCCAGATCAACTTCACAATTTCACAGAAAATTCCTTCACAACAGGTCTTTGAAGGAGTTTTAGAGGCAGAATCCACTTGTTAATGCTTCCCTCGAGCAGTTGCTGACACTATTGCAGTCTTTGAGTTTCAGTAGCATTTGCAGTGCAGGTTAGGATGAGGACTATTGTTGCAGTGTGTAAGTTCCCAGTGGTGGTATGGCATGCCACAGACTTCTCGGGGAGCGCAGTGAGGCTTGCTCAGGGAGAGCGGCTGCTCCGCTTCCCGTGCCTCTTCCAGGCTGCCCCTCGCACGCTCCGGCTAGCTGAAGCTCCACAACATGATGACGATAAAGGAGGGGAGAAGGCTCTCCGCATGGGGACTGCAGAAGATTTTTTATTTCATGGAGGCTCCCAGAAGCCTAGAGCCAGCACATGTGCTGGCTCCCAAAGGTAGAGAGCTAGCACATGGCATGGTTCCCCGAGGCAGAGGCTGGTGCCCCAAGGCAGACCACAATACGAGAGAGCAGTGAGAGAAAGAAAATCATGTACTATGCAGGGTCCTTTATCAGGCGTGAGGGGGGTGGAGAGAGCACATGGACCAATGGTCACAGGGCATAGGGGCGGTACATGGGCGGAGTTGGGGTAACAGAATCAATGGGAGAAGCCTGAGGGAGTGGTTAGGGCTAGGGGCGGGGAAGGGCAGACCCACCTGGAAAGGCAGGCAGTTTGGTAAGCACAGGAGTGGAGAAAAATAAAACACTACAGACTGTCTTGATATAGGGACCATGAATAATTTTTTTTGTGCTAACTTATATATGCATGGACCTGACTTCATCTAATATTACTTTTTTATTGCTTTTTTCATAACATTTTTACAGTGTAGCATGCTCTTATAACAATGTAATTTTAGATGCTCTTTTAGACGAAGAATCTTGCTGTTTCTTTACTGTCGTTATGTTTCCGAGAAGCTAAATACAGAAACCAGTGGTGACCATATGATATTATCACATAAAACCAAAAAGAAGCCTGAAACACTGTGTGAGGAATCTCTGGCAGGGTATGTTCACATCAGGATTTTAGTTAAGATCAGAGAAGTATTTTTGAGATCAATTTCGCAGTTAACTCCCATTCTGTGATATCATTGGTGTCATAGAGGCATGTGTTGGTGTCACAGAGAAGGCACCCTGCACAGAAGTGATGAAATTAAGATGACTCTGTTAGGTTAGGCTTCTGGTGTGCCTGTCTCAGGCACCCTGGCTGCTTAGAAGCTCCCTGGCTGATTTATGGGACCAAAGCAGTTTTAGAGTAATCATCTCTGAAACATGTATTTCATCAATACCAGATCCACAGCCCCAGCTGTTTAGCTCTACCAACCTATTCCTACTGTGTACCACTGCTTGCTGGGTGCAAAAGCAGTGGATTGTCATCCAACAGTGGCTATGGTAACAACAGAGAAATAGGCAAGTCTGAAGAAGCTGCCAGCCATGATGATGTGCAAAAGGAGGAAGGAAATTGTTTGTTAGTGCAGCCATAGCCTGGGTACCTGGATTGCCTGAACTGTGGGTCTATGTTTCTCAGTTGTACTATAAAAGTTTAGGGACCATGATCGCTGGTTAAAGTATAAGAGTTCTATAAATGTTAGAATGCTGCTATTAGTGAAAATAAAAAAAAAAAAGGAATTAATTTCTTGCTGGAATAATGTAGATTAGATCTAGATATTTAATTTGTAAATACAGCCCTTGAAATACTGTGAAAAACATTTCATAAGCACAAAAGAATAAGGAAATGAATATTTGCAGGCTTCTGAGAGGCTGTTGCTAAATATAGAAAGTAAAGTGCATATATTTGTTACAGCCCTGTAGTTATGTATACTTATCAGATAACTGCAATACAAATTAGAAAATCAGAACATCTATGGGGTCATTAAGGTAATGCTTTTCTCAGGGTATGTTTCCATCTACAAAGTGCTGTCTAGGTATTTATATAGTCCAGTTTAAAATGGCTTAAGAAAAAGTCTTCCAGATTTCACACCAGGACATTGCTTTGTAATTGAATGCATATCATTCTGAGATTGCTTTACAAGTGATTGGCACTCTTCAGAATATATTTATAACACAGCTCTGGTAAAACAAACAAGTGTACTCAAATTAGATCCTGAGGAAGCTAATTTTCTTTCTCAGGCACTGCAGTGCATCTGTAATTCTCCTCACTATTGACACAGTGTTGTCATGCTCAGGCATATATCTCTTAAGACCCTATAATTCAGCTGTAACCTGTGTTTTATTCTTTTCTTCCTCTTAACTGCCTCCGTGTAAAATCTTTATATCCGATGTGTATGTGCTTCAACTCCAGACTCAGCTGCATGAGATATCGACAGAGTATTACAACTGGTGAAGATATGGAAAGAAGCATGATTTTGCATCAAGGAAGACTTTTTTTCTGTCCAGCTTGTAGTGAAAAGGCAGCCATCATTTGGGTTGCTGAGATGAGCCATGAAACTATTAGATGTTTTCTTGCCACACAGAAGGATGCAGCAGATTTTTATTTACATTTGCAAGTTCTGCAAGGAGCAAGGATCAGGAAGAGGCATTTGAAATCTTCAGGCATTAAAATATCTCGAGGAATTTGATAGAGGAGAGTATCAAATAAATGCTCCTCTAGGATAAATGACCACATGCGGTGGTTAGGACAGTGTGATCATGCTCCTTAGTGCAGCTTTCATATTTCAAGTGTTACAGTTTGCATATGGGAATTCATGACATGTTCTTACTGTAAGCATGAATAAATTCTTCTCAATGATCTAGAAGCAGAAAATAGTCTGTGTCTTTGTCAGAATTTTCTTGCATCCTGCTAAAATAGTTGCTAAACCATACATAGCAAGAGAGCACGTCAGTTTTGCTGTTCCTGCAGCTTGGTATGTGCTGGAGCCAAAGAGAGTGGTATTCAGAGCTCGGAATGTCACAGGTGAACAGGCTAAAAGTAGTGCTGTAGGAAGCCTTAGGAAAAACAAATATATTTTGTCAAAACATCTCACAAAGTGACTGGATAATTAAAATAACAGAATTCCAGAGCAGCTTCACAGTCTTTGCTGGTGCATCGATTGTAGGTTGACTTTGATGGGTTGCACTGGGTTTGTGTGGCCAGGTTTACAAAGTGGGGGGACTGCAGAGGTGTCTTCTGCGAGAAGCTGCCAGAAGGTTCCCCTCATATCCAGCAGAACCAATGCCAGCCAGGTCCAAGACAGACCCTGCTCCGGCCAAGGCTGAGCCAGTCAGGATGATAGTAATGTCTCTGTGATAATATATTTAAGAAGAGAAAAAAGTTATTGTTCTGATGTAATTGTGGCCAAAGAAGAGCGGGGTGAGAACGTGTGAGAGGAACAGCTCTGCAGACACCAAGGTCAGTGCAGAAGGAGGGGCAGGAGGTGCTCCAAGTGCCAGAGCTGAGATTCCCCAGCAGCACATGGTGCAGACCATGGCTAGGCAGCTGTGCCTCTGCAGCCCATGGAGTTCCACAGGATATGCAGAAATCTACTACAGCCCACAGGGAAGACTCATGCTGGAACATGTGAATGATTGAGAGGAGGCTGTGAACCCATGGGAAGTCCATGCTGGAGCAGACTGCTGGCAGAGACCTGCACACCTATGGACAGGGAAGCCCATGCTGGAGCAGGTTTCTTGGTAGAACTTGTGACCCTGTGGTAGATGCACTCTGGCCAGGCTGTGCCTAAAGGACTTCACCCCATGGAAGAGTGACCCAAGTTACAGCAGTTCTTAGGGAACTGTTGCCTGTGGGATAGACTCATGATTGAGGAATTTGTGCAGGACTCTCTCCTGTGGGAGTGACCCCACAGTGGAGCAGGGAAAGGATTCCTCTCCCTGAACAGTGTCAGGAACAATGTGTGATGAACTGGTTGTAACCCCCTTTCCCTGTCTACCTGCACTCTTGGGGGTGAGAAGGCAGAGCTGGGAAGGAGAGAAGGATGGGAGGAGGTGTTTTTCAGATTTGCTTTTACTTCTCATTGTCCTGCTCTGATTTTGTTAGTAATAAATTCAATTAATATGCCTGAATTGAGTCTGTTTTGCCTGTGATGGTATTTGGTGAATGATCTCTCTTGGTCCTTATCTCAACTCATGAACCTTTCATTATATTTCCTCTCCCTTGTCCAGTTGTAGAGGGTAGTGATAGAGAGGTTTTGGTGGGTGCCTGGCATTCAGCCAGCACCAACCCACTACACAGCTGCCCGGAAAACCACTCTCTCACTTCCCCTTCTCAGCTTGACAGGGGAGAGAAAATAAGATGGAAAACAACTCATAGGTTGAGATAAGGCAATTTACTAAAGCAAAAGTGAAAGGTTTAACATGCACATGCAAAGGAAAAAAACCCCAAACTTTTATTCTCTATTTCCCATCAGCAAGCCATGTTTAGCCACTTCTGGGAAGCAGGGCTTCAGCACATGCAGGAGTTGCTCTGGAAGGCAAACATTGCAAATAATGAACGCCTCCCCTTCCTCTTCCTTCTCTTAGCTTTTATATCTAAGCCGATGTCCTGTGGTACGGGGTATCCCTTTAGTCAGTTTGGGTCAGCTGTCCTGATTGTGTCCTCTCTCGAACATCTTGACTGTCCCCAGCTCGCTGATGAAGGGGTGGAATGTTGGACAGTGTTGATGCTGAGGGAGCACTTCTCAGCAACAGCCAAAACACTGGTGTGTTATCAACACCCTTCTAGCTACCAACTCAAAGCACAGCACTGTGAGGGCTGCTGTGGAGAAAATGAACTCCTCAGCCAGACCCATACAGTGTCTCTATCTTGTGCTGCAGAAACATCTGGCAACGAGGTGTGACCATTGTCTGAGTGTAAATGCTGACTAACCAAAGCCTGTTGTTGTCAGACAGAGAAGTGCTGGGAAGCCCCTGCTCTCCATTAGGACTTTAGAAATCCTGGAGCAAAAACTAAGTACATTTCAGCTGGGCTTGATTCTGGAGCTGTAGAGGGTGCAAGTGTCCTGGTGCTGACAGTGGGGTGTCTGTGAAGAGAAGCCAGTGCTTCCCTATGCTGGACATAGCTTGTTCCAGCCGGCTCCAGCCCAAACACTGCAGGGCACAGCTGAGCCCACTGCTGAAGTGGGGGCACCTTGGGGGAAAGATTTTTAGGAAAGAGGTGAAAACATCACAGACGGATGAGGAAGGAACAGAAAAAGTGAGAAATAGCAGAGCGAATGCCAAAGTGAGAGAATGAGAAGAAGGAGGTGGGGGTGAGGGGAAGATGGCTTAGATTTCGTCTTTGTTTCTCACTATCCTACTTTTGTAATGGGCAAGAAATTAAATAAGTTTCCCCCAAGCTGAGTCTGCTTGGCCTGTGATGGCAATTGGTGAGTGATCTCCCTGTCCTTATCTCAGCCCATGAGCTTTCCACCTGACTTTCTCCCCACTCTCCTGCTGAGGAGGGGTGTGATTAACAGAGAAGATGATGGAGGTCTGCAGCCATCCAAGGTCAAACCACAACCCACCACCCACTGTAGGTATTCAGATGTGATCTTGGCAACTCCAGGCTCGCATATCTGGGAGTTCAGGTCCAAGAATATACCTGAGTGCGAGTAAGCAAAAAGTGTTTCAGGAAGAATATTGGCTTCTCTGGAAACCATACAAGCTAAATGATGTATGCAGTCAAGGTCACAGAGGAAGTGGAGTATAGATGGGGGAAAGGGCAAAGGTTTACTGTAACATTATGTTATGGCACTTCAGGATTCCTTTTTAATTCATTTCAACATAAAAACTAAATCCTTTGAAGGCACAAAATAGAAATTCTTCAGTTAAATGAAATCTCATGCTACCTGCTGTTATAGACTAATTGCTCACAATCAATGAACTCTTATCTTTTTCATTTCAAAATTATTAGCACTACTTTGGTTATTAGTGTAATTTGGTGTTATCCTTTTTTCTTTCCAAATTAAAATGCACCATGATATGCTCTAAAATGAATAAGAAGTTTAATTATTTTTCCAAGGGAAAACATTCAATTTAAGTTTATATTCAATACTCCTGTGGAATACATCAGTATTATCATAAAAAGGCACTTTTGGTGTGTGAGTAAAATAATTGAAAAGTGTGGAGGGTGTGTATGGTTAAAATGCTCAGCTGACAGTAAATTGATACAAGAATTCGTCAGTATCTCATAGTCTATATTCTTTCTTTTAATGAACATTCTCTGTAACTCAGCTTTTCTTTTACTAAACCATTCCTTGCTTCTGTCTGATCCCTCAGACACTTAGACATCTGGTCTCTGAATCTTATTTAGTGAATCACTGATTCCCTTTTGAATAACAGACAAGGATCCCATACTTAATAGTTTGGTCTCTACCTACTTTTACTTTTTTTACTTTTTTACTTTTGTTATCACAAGAATCACAGATATCTAGTTATCTGTTAGCTTCATTCAAATTCCTTCTGAACAATTTTAATCTTCATACTTTTTTGGCTGAGATTATCCAACTGCTAAGCTAGCCTTTTCAAGCAAGTTTCTGGAATCGTTAGAGATAATGCCACTCGTTGTCTTCATATGAGCTTTAGGATGATCCTCTGGGCTATTTGGAATGTGACTACTGAATTTTCATAAAATATAAATCATATGATTTTGTTGGACAGATATTCAGAATTCTTGATTTGATTAGAATGCTCAAATTTAAATTAATCTTACCTGTTTTTGTATTTTTAAAAGATGACAAGACTAATTTCTAACTTTGAATTTTCATTTTATGTTGATTTTTTAAATTATTATTATTTTAAAATTTAATGATGATTTTCAGATTATCGAATCTACACTACCCCTCAATGCTTCCTACAGTAAAACATCTTTATTTGCTCATTTCAGTCTTGGCTGGTTTATGACAGAGAACAACCAGTCTGTATGGAAGTCAAACATCATTACACTCAGTTCTAATTAGTCTGTTCTTCCATTTTCACAGGAATGTACCTCATTCATTTTCATTGTTTGACTGCATCTCACTTTCCTATTTGGTCTTTCAGAATAAAGTCTTTATGGGTGTAAGATTAAAGGACTTTTCTTGACCTTTATATTACTTCCAGATCAGCTTTCTGATATTTAAATCTGAACTTTCTTGGTTTTGCTTATATATACATCCAATTTGCCACCTCTGGATCCTTGTCAAAACATTGAACTTCCTGTAACAGTAATTGCAACTCCTTCTATTTACCATTTTTTCGACATTTGCATTCTATAAAATCTAAGCCAGTGAAGCACTTAAGAGCCAAGGGGTAAAATATCTCACCACCATTGTGACACTGTACGAAATCTTATGGTTATGCAGTTTCAATTATGCATTTGGACAGTTCACTGAATTTTTCCTTCAGTACTCCCTGCAGCTATAAATTGTCTCAAAGGAGCTGGAAGGGAATCAGAAAAATTTTATTCCATAGAATTAATGGTCATGTTTGTTCAAAAATCCCCAAGTTGGAAACATCATGAACCTGAAGGTTTCTCTGCCTTGTGTCTGGGCCAGCATTGCTACTTTAATATGCATCTCATGATTCTGTTCCTTACCCTTTGAATCATTGTTCTCTGACAACAATATCAAGGTGAGGCTAATGATGTGAAGAACACAGGTTATTTAAATTGTCTTGTATATATAAGCTTCAACTTCCTTGTATTGAAATATCCTTATTTCTCTAACTTAAATAATTTTTATCAGAATGGAACTAAACAGGGTTGTTTTTCCTAAGTGATCTTTCTTTGACCAGAGAAGGATTTTTTTGCAAGTGAAAGAGACAAAAGATATTTTAGGGAATGCTGAGAAAATGAAGACATGGCTAGATATGTGCAAAGTATAGATGAAGTTAAAAATTGTACTGACTAGGTCATTAACCATAATGAGTGTGTATAGGAAACTAGACGAGTGTACATTATCTGCATTCCAGCTGTTTCTCAGTGAGGATGAAGGAAAATGAAACTTCATCTGGGAAATTTTGTTTCTTTTCTCCTGTGATATGTTTAAAGCACATCTGTTACAAAGTTTAAAAGGATATTATGTCAGAATTGCCAGGAGAAAGATCTGATTGTTCTTTTAATTTTACAATGACTGCAGGTAAAGTTAGATTCTTCAGCCTAGCTGTAAATGTGTTTTGAGAGAAAATTGTATGTTCTGTTCCATTTGTTTGCAAGTTCTTCAGAGACTTACTGTTAAAAAAACAACCTAGAATCACAAGTACAGTGAGAGATAGGCAAGACATCATACCTCTCATGACTAGTACAAAGAAGATCCATAATTGGAGATCTTGCTGTCCTAAGGCTAGTCTGAAAGATTATGGTCAACCACAGGATATACTCACCTATGTACACAGGAGCTGGAAGTAGATTTGAAAAATGGAAGTATGGATGGGATACCAGCTAGGGATATACAATGATGCTCTGATCTGCTGAAATAGAACTGGAAGATAAAAATTCAGATGGAGTTACAAATGGAGAGAGATAGGAAAGAAAATGTTATGAAGGAGAATAAGAAAGGCTCTTAAATTTACATCAGAAACAAAAGGAGATCCAAAGAACAATTTTGGCGTGTTGGATGGGGTGATTTTTCAATAATGAAGGACACTGAAGTGTCTGAAGTCCTTGCTACCTTCTTCTACCCTCAGTCCCTGGGACACTATGAAGCGAATTCTCTTAGAAGCCAGTTCAAGACACATAAAGGTCAAGAAGGTGGTCTGGAACAATTAGCACTGGTCTAGTAAGGGCACACTGCTGTACCAATGATTGTGCCCTCTCTGAGAAGATGGCTGGCACTAAGGAGAACAGTGAATGACATTTGCTTTAGCAGTGTCTAGGCTTTTGACAATATTGCCCATAGCATCACTGAATCTAAGCTGGGGAGATAGGTACTAGATGGGTAAATTATAAATAGGAAAAAATTTGCTGTACCATTAAGGGTAATGGTTCAAAACCTAACTGGCGACCAGTTGTGAATGGTGTTTCTTGTGTAGTACTGAAGTTGATGCTACTTAACATCTTAATCAAGTCTGCTTAGGGGACAGAATATTTCTTCATTAGGTTGATGTGAGACCTCAGAATGGGAGGACTGCTTGATACGCTGGATGGCAGGGTTTCCTTCCACAGAAACCTTGACATGCTAGAGACAGAGTCCCACAGAAACTCAGTAATTCAGCAAAGACAAAAAGTCCTGCTATCTGAGATGGAATAAACTCATGGAACATCACAGCCTGCCAGCCAGAAAGATGCACTTCAGAAAAGGATTGTGCAGCCCTGCTGGAAAAAACACCTGCATCAGTGAAAGCTAACTGCATACTGCTTTAGTAGCAGTGTAGCCAGTGAGTCAATTATTCCTTTCTCTTTGACACTTTCAGGGCATATATATGATACTCTGCCCAGTATCGTTTCTTCCTATACAAAAGAGAGATTGACAAGCTTCAGAAAGTCCAATATTTGGTTAAGAAGATAATTAGGGAATGGAGCATATGATGCAGGAGGTGAAGAAAACTGAGTAGGAGTTTTTCAGGTTGGAGAAGAGAAGATAAAGGAAGTCTAATTGCAGTGTACTAAAAGTTAAAGGGATGTATAGAGAAGACATAACCAGACTTCTGACAACCATTCACAGTGAAAGAACGAGAGGCAATAGACACAAATTGCAGCAAAAGACCTTCCAGGAGGATATATAAAGAAAAAAAGTCAAAAATCATAGTGAGGGTGATTAAGCATTACAGCAGTTTTCACAGAGAGGCTGTGAGAACTCCATCCTTGGAGATATTCAAAGCTTGACTCGACAGGGCCCTGAACTGCCTGACCTAACTTTGTTCATGATCCTGCTTTAAGAAGCATGTAGACAAAATGACTTAGATAGATCCCTTGCAACCCAAAGCATTTTACTTTTCAAAAACATTTCAGGGTCATTGTCTACCATTATTTGCGGTGTAGTCAAGCTGCTTGGTTTTTTTTCCTGGACTTGAATTCATTCAGCTTCTCATCTGGCCCACACTCTGAGTTACTACAAATCCTATTTCCTCCCATTTGATCTACTACTGTTGCTTGACTAATGATTTCCACAGAAGTTGTTCTTGTGATAGCTGTTAAGCCTGAGTTTTGTATCATTAGATATCAGTTATACCCGTGCAGCCCCAGAAATAAGTGGTCTGAGCGTTAGTCTTTGAGTAACTTGTGTCTTCCCATAAATTTTTATACTGTCAAATATCTGTGCACCTGTGTACAGGCTTCTATACTTACAGACTGAATCATGGTCTGGACCGAGGCTTCGAATCAGGCTACTGCACTGTATCACCCCTTACTGTGCAGCTGGATGGACTGGATAAAAATGTGGAATTTTGCTAACTTGTCCAGCTCTTTGCTTTTCTTCTTTCTTTCTGAAAGGCTTCTCTTGCTCACTCCCTCTAGGCCAAGCATCCTAAGGGGATACCTTCCTCTGCCTGTGGTTTTATTCTGTATGCCTTTAGAAAACTTCCTGTTTCTGAATAGGAAGAGGCAACCTGCGTTCCCTGCACACTGCAAAATAAGTACAGATTTTTAAATAATGCTTTTAAGCATTAAGAATAATGCTATGAATTACTATACTTTTATATAGTGGCATATACAAATGCAACCTCAGATCACCCTGAATTTTGCAGCATCAGTTCAGAACTAAATAAAATTAGAAAGTGTAATAATTCTGTATTTATGTGAATATAAAATAATATAAATTATTTTATTAATTTTTCTATTAATATAAATTAAAGCAGGAAAACTGAGGTTTAAATATCAGCCAGACATCTAATTCATGTAATTCCTGTATGGAAGAACAACTTCTTGGGTTAGTACAATTAGTACTTCAGTTACATCAGTCATATGTTATATCATTTGCATGTGTGTTTGTATCAGTTATTAACTTTCAAATTGATGATTAATTCTAGGTACAATCCTAAACTGAGGTTCCCTTTTCACAGAATCATAGAATAATAAAATCATAAAGTGGTTTGGTTTGGAAAGAACTTTTAAAGGACATCCAGTCCAATGATCTTGCAATGAGCAGGGACATCTTCAACTACACCAGGTTGCACAGATCCCTGCCCAAACCCAGCTTGGGTTATTTCCAGGGATGGGGCATCTACCACCTCTCATATCAACCTTTTCCAGTGTTGCACCACCCTCATGATAAGAAAATTCTTCCTTCTATCTAGTCTGAATCTACCCTGTTTTGGTTTAGAACCGTTATCCTTTGTCGTATTGCAACACTCCCTGACAAAAAGCCTGTCTCTAATGAGCCCTGCAGCATCTCTGGGGATCATAGAATCATGGAATATCCTGAGTTGGAAGGCATCCACAAGGATCATCCAGTCCAACTCCTGGGTCTGCACAGGACAGCCCCAAGAATGACACCATCTGACTAAATATTGTCCGAATGCTTCCTGAACTCAGGCAGGTTTGATGCCATGACTGTTTCCTTGGGGAGCCTGTTCCAATGCCCAACCAACCTCTGGGTGAAGAATCTTTTCCTGACATTTAACCTAAACCTTCCATGAAACAACTTCAGGCCATTCCCTTTGGTCCTGTCACTGATCACCACAGAGAGGAGATCAGTGCCTGCCCCTCCTCTTCCCCTCATGAGGAAGCTGTAGATTGATGAGGTCTCCCCTCAGTCTTCACTTCTCCAGGCTGAACAGGCCAAGTGACCTCAGTCACTCCTTGTATGGCTTCCTCTCAAGGCTCTTCACCATCTTTGGTGCCCTCCTTTGGATGCTGTCTAGCAGCTTAATGTCTTTTTTATATTCTGGCACCCAAAACTGCACACAGGACTCGAGGTGCAGAGCAGAACGGGACAATCCCCTCCCTTGCCCGGCTGGTGATGCTGTGGCTGATGCGCCCCAGGACATGCTTGGCCCTCCCGGCTTCCAGGGCACTGCTGAGTCATGTTCAACTTGCCATTGACCAGGACACCCAAGTCCCTTCCCACAGAACTGCTTTCCAGCATCTCATTCCCCAGTCTGTCCATACATCAAGGGTTGCCGCATCCAAGGTGCAGAATCTGGCACTTTCCCTTGCTGAATTTCATATGGTTGTTGATTGCCCAGCCCTCTAATTTATTAGGGTCTCTCTGCAGGGCCTCTCTGCCTTCAAGGGAGTCAATAGCTCCTCCCAGTTTAATGTCATCAACAAACTTCCTTAGTAGTCCTTTGAATCCTGTGTCCAAGTCATTTATGAAGATGTTGAAGAGCACAGGACTGAGGATGGAGCCCTGTGCAACCCCACCAGTGACAGGTCACCAGTCTGATGTTACCCCATTCACTAGAATGCTTTGCATCCAACCCATGAGCCAGCTGCTCACACATCACATGATGTGTTTATCCAGCTGTGTACTGGACATTTTGTCCAGAAGGATACTGTGAGAGACAGTATCAAAAGCTTTTCTGAAATCCAAAATGATTACATCAACTGGCTTCCCTTGATCAGCTCAGTGGGTTACCTTGTCATAAAAGGAAATTAGGTTTGATGAGCAGGACTTTCCCCTCATGACGCCATGATACCTTTGACCAATGACTCTGTTGTCCTTCAGGTGTTTTTCAATACCTCCCAGAATAATCATCTTCCTAATTTTACTAATCACTGAAGTGAGACTGGCAGGTCTATACTGTCCAGTGTCATCCTTCATGCCCTTCTTGAACACTGGGGCAATGTGAGCCAGCTTTCAGTCAACTAGGACCTCTTCAGATTCCCAAGACTGTTCAAAAATCATTGAGAGAGGCATTGCAATGACATAAGCCAGAGCTTTGAGTCTTCTCAGATGAATTGCATAGGGCACCATAGACTCATAGGGATACACCTAGAATAGCAGTTGCTGAAAAAGTTCAGGATTGACTGAGATTTTATCATTCTCACAGCCATGGTTCCCTAGCTCAGCTCTCTGGGACCCCCATAGCCCATCACTGGTGATGAAGAGTGAAGCAAAGAAAGTGTTAAACCTCTCTGCCTTGTCTGTGTCCCTGTTTGTGAGGTGACCATTCTCATCAAGTAACAGGTCAATCACCTTGTCCAACCACTCCACTTACAGCCAGGGTCAGCTAGAGCAAAATTGTTCTGTTTATATTCAGTTGTTCTGAATATCTCCAAGGATGGAGACCCCACAACCTCTCTGGGAAACCTATTCTAGAATTCAATCACCTTCTAAAGAAGAAAAAGTTTAAGATTAATTACTTGTATTTCAGTTTGTGCCCAGTGCCCCTTGTTCTGTCACTGGGTACCACAGAAAAGATTCTGGTTCTCTCATCTTCACTTCTTCCCAATCAGATATTTATTTGATGAGACCCCCTCCTTAAGACTTCCCTTCTGAAGGCTGAACAGTCCCAACTCCTTGAGTATCCACTCATACATCAGGTGTTCCAATCCTTGATCATCTCCATGACCCTAGATTTGCTTTATTATGTACATATTTCTGTTGTACCAAGAACTCCAGAACTAGACTCATGTGCCGGTTTGGCCAAAATCTAGTAATATAGCCCCTGAGAGAAAACCAGGTTACAACCACCCTTCCCCCTACAGGTTTTGG
>VZTD01010888.1:362613-541219 GCA_013397725.1 Rhagologus leucostigma | reverse complement strand
CAAGCTCAGTTTAAAGGCACAGAAAAGGCACAGTATTACTTTTTGGGCATAGAGCATGATAGGGGATACACATGATAGAGTCACCCCAAGACAACTCATTACTCCAGATGTGAGTGAGGTGCTGAGCAGAGGAAAAGGATGTTCTTCCTAATGCAGCCGAGGATACTGTTGACCTTTCTTCTTTCAGAGCACATTACTGACTCATTAATTTGTTTTCACACTGGGATGCTTAGTTAAGAATTTAATTTATTTAAATATAGTATCTTACTGATTGGTGATAAAACTCATTAACAACTTCTATTTTTCTTCAGAATTGAAATGAGGGCTCTGAGATGTATGCATTACTGTTTACAATCAGCTGTATTTTATCTCAGGAGTTTTTTTAAAGTTTTTAAAGGATCTGTCAGCATCAGGGGAATTATATAGCATGCATGATTTTAATGGACCATGCATGGCCCACAGGTTTTAGCTTTAATGTTTAATACAATGATCTGACAAGGTTTTTATTACTCCATCTGGCTTTTTACTGACGAGTTCCTGGATAGGTACATTTACCTGCAGTAACTGTGAATGTGGTCACATTGGTTGTAATGCCATGTCTTCCTTGCTGAGCAAAAGCACATTGCAGACACGTTTCAGAGGAGACATTTTGGATTAGACAGTGATATAAATTTCAAACTGATATCTTCACTCCTGTCACATAACACATCTTTCTTACATTAAAACATTTCTTTATCCTTCACATACCACTCTTATTTAATCACTTGGGAATTTCTTACTAACCCATTCAAGACTGAAAACTGAAGTTACTCAGCTACTTTTACTAGGAAAATGTATTAAAAAAAAAAACTAATGTGCCATTATCTTTCTTCCCTGCATATAACCAATATGGAATGTTCTCTGTTTCATGACATCTATATTTATGGATCAGTGATTTATTTTATTTTGTTTCTATTTTTTTTAAACAGGATAGAAAAAAGGCAACTCTAAACCCAGTCTAGTCAGTATTTTACTGATGGCATGAAATTGTCTTGCTGTCCCAGAGGTTAAAAGAAAAAATCTCTTATCAGACATCAAAGAAAACGCAAAATTATCACAACAGAAAGCAATATTCTTTCATTCTCTAATAATAAACAGTGCACGTTGCTACAGGAAACAAATGTACCCAACTGAATAGATAAATCCATAAATAAGAGCTGACTTTTTGCTTTAGCTAAGAAACAAATTGAAAAATATTCTCCATGTGGCTGAAGCCAAAACTGTGTTAGTAATAGTGAGATTTACTGGAAAACACACTGCTTTTAGGGGTCCTTTAGCTCTATCCACTAACACATTGTGGAAACTTATAATAGAAAGCAAATCTCTGGTTGAAGAGCTCTCCATTTTAAGACAAGAGCAACACTAAACACTGACAGACAGTATTTTCAGATTAACTTCATAACTAGAAAGAAAGCAGAAATTATTAGGATCCAATAAAAGGGTTCATGCCCTTTCAGCAGGCCTTAGAGAGAATGTATTGCCTAAATCCAAAATAGTGCTGCTGAGAAACCACTCAGTTGCTACTTAGCTCTGGAATTTCATAAACTTTGCAAGCCTCTACTATCCTAGTAGTGGGAAATGAGAGGTTTCTTCTGGATGTGTTCTGAAAGAAATGTGTGAGCCCTGACAGTGCTCAAGGATCAAGGTTATAGTTCATATTTTCATGGAAGACTTCAATGCTGTGAACGCTGAGTATGTCACGTGTCTTCATATATTTGTCTGGGTAGAGAGGCAATGTGCTGGATGCACTCTGTTCTCAGTGTTTTCTTAGAGACCAGTCTGTTTCATATTGCATTTGGAAGGCAGCAAAATGCCTTCCCAGGGCCTGTTCGAATTTGCCAAACTCCTGCTTGGGACTTTCAGTGCTTACCTTTGGGCAGATATCTAAATGCCCAGGGCTGGGGAATCCCAAGCAGCTTGAGCAAAAGATAACTCAAAAAGAAGCCATTGAACATCTATCATCTGAACCCTAAGTCTTTGCTTTATCTAGAATCATCTGAATTCTCAATGCATATAGGCCTTAAAATATCTGACTTGTTTTTCTGTCATGAAAAGTCTACTAGACCTTCTTTTTGATTCAAAGATTTTATTTAATTTTAGATTTTTCATTTTGAAAATGCACTGTTACTTTCATTTGATATTAGTTTGCTGGCATTTTGCTTCTGAGTTCTGTTTAGCATCAAAGAAAACACTAAACAAGCTACCAGGAATCATTCTGAACTTTCAATAATAATTGCAAAAAAAGTCTTGTAATGCCAGAAATAAGCTAGGACTTCACTTTAATAGTGCAAATACTTTTTTATCTTGAATACAAATGAAGTATCTGAGCTTTTTCGTCTAGAATTGTGATATTTAACATTGTTATCACACCAAGAAATAAACAATTGTTTAAGGAAATGGGTGAGAGTTCTCAGTGCTACAGTGCTGAGTCAGTCATGCAGAACTAATTTCCTGGATGTCTCTGAATGCACATAAAGCTGCTCTGTAGCTGCTGCTGACAATGAACTAGTGACTGGAAAAAGGAATCTTAAACACAGTCACATCTCTTGACTGTTAAAATCCTTTACACAGAGCATGCTGATCTAATGCACCGTAGTAAGCAGTATACTTTTTTTTTCTTTGTTAGTAAAAGAAGTTTTAATACCTGAAGGTGTTGCTAAGTAACCGCTTCCAAAATACATCTTTCTTGATAATAAAACTGATTTTTTTTTCTGCTAATTAATGATAGCTACATTGGAATTTCAACACTGGTCTTGCGTAATGGGAAAAATACCCTAACAATAGAAGACTGTCGTGCATAACTGAGGATATCTCATTCATGTGGGCAGCATATTACAAGTCACTAAATCAGAAAATCTGTATTTGAATACAACTGTGCATCCATTTAGAAGCAAAATGCGAATAGAAGTAAGATGTCTGTGTGAAAAGGGACTTCCCTCTTTTTTTAGCTACATCATATGATGCAGAAAAAAAGAACTGATGCCGGTCCATAATATATGATAAGAACAGGCTCACTGATATTTTTGTTTTCATAAATAAATTGAACTTGTTTGAATGGTGTTTAAATGCAAAGATTCTCAGAACCAAAAAGTCCAAAGACAATCCACCAAAAGAAAAAATAAATGCATTCATGTACATAGATTAACTAAGACTTCAAGAAGAAAACAGAAGATGCCCACAAGTAGCAATAATGCTTCTAGCTTAATGTAGATCTAGTGTTATTCTTCAAATAAACTTTAATGGCTGCAAGAAGAAGAAGGTGGGAGGAAAATGCACTCAGATCCAAGTTTGCAGTGTAACAGCCCACACAGGGATGTAAATGAAGATTTGGACACAGGATTTGCTCAGCGAAGCAGAAGGTTTTACTGCCCTCTAGTAAAATGCAGTTACGAAACTGTCTTTTAAAATGTATGCATGCTGAGTAAACCATTTCAGTTATTGTTACTGAAAATATGATTAGTCTTGGATTGTCATCTCATTGTTTCCATAGTCAAAGCATAAAACATTTACGTTCAATCTAGAATGAATTATTTTTGAATTAAGGAAAATAGCAATAATGAAGCACAAAAAGCAAGGTCTCTGTGGCTGCACCTGCATGAACAAATCTCATGCCAAATTTTCAGCACTGTTATTAGCAAAAGACTAAGTGGTAGCACAGTGCAAAAATTCCTGAGTCCTAACTACAGGGGAACTTTCCCTGTCGTTAGCATTGTATCAGCACTGAATTAGCACCTCAAGCGTGAGCATGATTCGTGTCCTTTAATTTCTGGCAGCAGCAACTCTGAGAATTAAATGGCAGATGAACTCTTTACCTAGTGCTATAGAGAACTGGAAGGCAACTTGCGAGGAAGCTGTAGCTATTTAAAAGTGTGACACAAAGGAAAAAAAGAAATTAAATCATAGAGTTGTTGCCATACACATAGCTGTTCCATGCAGTGCTGTACCACTGGATTATTCCTAACAAGGATGGATGAAAGGATACGTGAGGCTGTCATCTTAAGACAGCTGACACTGATGGCGATTGTTGTAACTGAGTACACTGTGACTTGTTACACAGTACAGGCTCTGCCTCTCAAACAGCAGCAGAAGTGCTTGGGAAAGGGCAAGTACTAACTGCAGCCTTTCAAAGTAACTAGTGCATTTTTCCCTTTTTCCCTGCATCTTGCCTTCCTTCCTTCCTTCCTTCCTTCCTTCCTTCCTTCCTTCCTTCCTTCCTTCCTTCCGCTTTTTTTCCCCCAAATGTGAAGTATAAAACTGGTAGGTTTTTCAGGAGCCACATCGGACCTCTGGGAAAATTATATTTTCACTTTTCAACATCAGTCACTGAAAAGTACAAATATTTTGTCAATCCCACTACTGCATTTGTATAAAGGAATGTTCAATCTCAATATATTCTTATTTATATAGCTTCATAAATATTCAAACACCTGGGGAAAATGGGGCTAGAAATGAGGAAGTAGTTCTAAAGTAAATATAAATTAAAATAAACATTAAGAAATAGAAAGAGTTTATATTCATTCATAGAACAGATCCAAATAGAGGGTAATGTAGCTTACTTCTCCTACCTCTTGCCTCCCTCTGCCAGGGACAGAGAATACCAGGGGCAATATCTTATGCAAGGACCACTACAGAGGACAGACTTTCCAACCTGTGATGCTACCTTTGCATATTCTCTCAAGGTCAACCCATAACTTGAATCTAGAAACTCAGTCCTATCTTGTACATTGGTTGTACAAGTGGTCTGGAATGAGAGAACCGCAACTGGTTTCCTGACCTTTTCTCTTGAGATCTGCTAGGTGAGAAATCAAGCTCTCAAGTGCTCCAATACTTTGTTCGATGCAGGAACAGATGCAGAAAAAACACAGTTTTAGGCATTTGTCATGACATGCAGGCTCTTAGGTCACTTTCCAATCCAAATTCATGCTTTCCTAGAAAAATAGGTCTAGAAGGTGCTGTGGGAGACAAACTAATGCAAGTTTCATCCAGATAGCAGAATAATTTGTACCTCAGTTGTTGTTGACAAATGCTGACACTAACCAGCCTGTCCTTGAAAACCTTGAATAGCAGCTACTCTAGGTACTCCAAGGTCTTTTCTGTCTTCATTAGGTAAGATCCCTGATGAATCTTTACTTTTAACTACTCTCCTGTTTGCAAGCTACTTGCCTCCTTTTCTTTAACTCCTTGACTGAGTCCTACTCCCTTAAAGGCTGTTTTACATTTACCTCTCCTAATGATTTATGCACTAAAAGAATATGGGGGAAAAAGATATATTGTTTGAGCTTCCTGGAAATACTAAGCTTACTTTTTAAACACCATAGTTTTATTTAAGATATATTTTTGACCTTTCACGTAAACTTTCTTAAATAAGAGAACACAGTCTATGGTTTTAATTTGAAAATTATTAATTTGTTATGTCTATTTATACTGCATTGTGCATGCGACACGTATTGCGTTATGATCATTTGACCTTCCATTGTACATTAGTAGCATTATTTATTACCCTTTTGTTGACTTACTGTTCTGGTACTGTGAGCATATTTGGGGTTTTGAGCTATGTGAGCACTTGATCAGATTTATTTCTATTGAGTTTTGTACAATTAGGTAGAAGCTGTGTTAGTGCTGTTTCATGTGGATGAAAGAAACTTGCTCTTGTGTTAGGCACTTAGATAAAAATACCTTCCATGATTTGTGTGTGCATGTTAGACAGCTCTACAATCTTATATTTCACCTGAATTCTGAAAGGACCTAAATGTGCAATGGTGAAAAATAAAGACTTCAGAGAGCCCTCTAGATAGGTAATACAGCCACAGCTGTCACCATAGTCTCCTAGCAGCAAAATATTTTTTTCATAGCTGCATTCCAAAATATGGCTCATGTGTCTACATGCATTGTGCAATAAAATAAAGAAAGAAGTTAGACGCTTTCAGGTGAAAGAATGATACGTATAAGCATCTTAAGTGAAAAAGTGTCAATTGTTTTTAATTTAAAGTCAGGACCTGAATAATGCTCTGATAAAATGTACTGATGAGGCTTGGAAATCTTTATTTAGTTGCATTGTTTTTAGAAGTCATCATCACTTTTGGATGCAGTTCCTAACCTACTCTGTCCCTTTTCCCCAACACCCAAATTCTGTAAGTAGAATAAATAAATAATTTTAAAGAAAATGAAGGAGAATTCTAAGAAATTCCAGAAATATTTTAAATTACATTGTGACCACAATATGGTGCATGCATTTCTTGTCCCTGGAGATCTCAGAGTTTCTAAGTTCTCACCAAATCAAATTGTGTGACAAGGTCATAACTAGATCTGAATGAAAAATAGGATTCTATCAATGTGTTAAAATTTTCCTATCATGAATCATATGAAATTACAGCCTTTGGAGATTTTAAGAAAATAAAAGTGCAAGGGGCTTGCCTCCTATTTAGTGCATAAACCACAGTTTCTTCCCTGCCCATTCAGCATTTGATTCACAATCTTGTCCTCATAAGCCATCTCCTGTGTGAACATTTGATGAGGAAGGCCTGGAGTGTAAGTGGGGAAGTGCATATTCACATCTCTGCTATGCCTGATTTAGACCAGAACAGCAATTTTCAGCCTTTGCTCTATAGACCCCTGTGGTTTTCAAAACAGCAAATAAAAAGCCAACTTCCCACATGCTGCAAAAGTCTACAGACATGTGACATTTCTGAAAGGATCCATATCTCCTTTGGGAAATTTATGCAGGTAAACAAACTGAAAAGGACTGAAAAACTCTGGACTAGAAATTTGGGTTAGTCACTTTCAATGGCTACTTAGTTCTCATGCTGTTTGGAAGCTCGTGTTTTTTGGATGAAATTGTTTCGCTTCATAGGAGGGATTATGCATTCACTGATGGGCAGGGCAAAGGCTGTCCTTGAAGTCTCTGCAAAATATAGGTATGGAACTATTTAGACAAAGTTGAACAGCTTGAACAGATGCCTATCTANTTTTTTTTTTTTTTGAATCAATGCTCTACAATAATAAAATCTTCTACAAGACAAGAGAATGATGGAAATTAAATCACTTTCAAGAAAATGCTGAGATTAAGCTTTCTGTATATTTATGAATCCTGAAAAAATCCTTGGATGAAATCAGCATCACCAATTCACTCCTGTTGTTCTCCCTCATACTGTGAGTCTTTCCAAATCAGTAGCAAAAATAGGAATGATTGAATCAGTGAAGCTGTGAACATTACAAGATGCACACTCCAACAAACATAAAATGCGTGAGTGCCTGGTGAGCATTAGGAAATCTGTCACTATGAACAATTGAAGATGACAAGTTTAAATAGACCGAGGAATTCCAGTGTTAACGTACTTTCAAACAAAATATTTTCAAAATTTTCATGATCACCTTTTTTTTTTACTGAAGATTAGCTGCATGAAAAATAAGTGAATTTAAATTCCTTTTACATAAATGAAAAAAAAGATTCTGGGAAAACCATTAAAAATGGACACAAGAGCATTTGTGCACTGATCACTTTCTCTTTTCTTGCTAGAACTTTCAAGAACACCTTTCCATATTATGAGTGCTGGATGAGTAACCCAATATTACAGCCTCTCCTGGCATACTGAAGGTGCCTCAGCTAAAAAGTCCTCAGTTTTCTGTTGTTTTCTTGAAAAGAAGAGAATGCTCTATGTTTGAAAAGTCTGCTGTTTTCATCAATAACTTGTGAGACACTTATGTGGGACTGATTGTATACTGGAAGGGTTCAAGCCCTGCAGAGACACCCCATCAGGCAGCTTCAAGAGCACCTACCATGCTGGCTGTCACAGCTAGGTGTCAAACATGGGGAGCAACCATTAGAAGCATTAGAAGCAGTTTGCCTCCACAGTATTTTGTTCTGTGAGTTGTTTTAGCTTGTTTAATTCTACACAGAAGATGGGAAATGATAATGAGGGCTAAGGAGAATGGGACTGTCTTGAGATAGTTAATACCCCTCTCAGTAGGCAGATGGATTATCTGAAAGGAGGAATAAAAACTGCCTTTTTTGAAAGCAACTCCAAGCTTCAGGGAATGAGGGAAATTGTTTTCTGTTATATTTGTGGGCACAGTCTCATCTGCAAGATATTTAAATATGAATAGCCCTTTAGCACATAACTTCTGCTCATTTAGCTATCAAAATAGTTTTGTTGATTTTAGTCTTTAACCTTTCACCTAAATGATAAAAGTAGAATACCAAGGAAATCTTTGTAGTGTCTGTGGACATAATAAGGGTAAAGTGTCAGAAAGTAGGTTTCTGTCTTTCCTACCAGTTAATATATTCTACACGTTTTAAATGACCTGTGCACTTTCATATTTCAACTTCTTTACTTATACTGCATGTTAGATGGAAGTGCTAGCTTTAAAATTAGTCATCCTAATGTGCAAAGCACTGCAAAAAGATGGATGTTTTGAACATAACAGGCTTTACATTAAACTCCAGCACAGATTAGATGAATTGTGGAATTATGTCTAATACTCTTAAGGGGTTTTAGTGATCAAACACACAGTAGATCCATGCTGACATTAGGTATAGCACGTCTAAAAAACACATAATAGAGATCCATGGTTCTACAGACCTACAGTCCTACTGGTTTATATTTACACTTCTACAATGTAAAAATGTTGACTGAAAAAGCCCATTTTTTTATAGTCAACAGTAATTCCAGTGGTGTTTCTGGGTAGCCCTGTCCCTGTGTGGTTCACAGACTGTATGCTGTATGTATCTGCTGCAATACTGTGTAGCCCTATTACACTGTAAGTAGACTGCTACTTGCAAATTATACCTTATTGCTAAAGTGCTAAAAATATTTCTGCCTTCACCATAGGACATTGATGTGAAATCTGCTATGATAACGTATGCAGTTCTATACATTTGTAATATTGTATTTTTTGAGAGATTTAAATTAATTTGTTTTATGGACCACTGATTTGCTAGTGTTTACTTATCGCTGAGGAATGCTTCTTCCCATCCATAGTATGGATTTAATATTAGTAATTTTATTCTCCTAGACTATTTCATAAGATAAGGAGAGGTATCTAAAGCCCGTGGCATCTAAGACAGATAAACCCCTGCCTGAAATCTCCTGTCTCTGTCCAGGACTAGACTAGTCAGCTGAAGTTAAGTGAGATTAATCTCATCCACGGTATGGAGGGCAGCTACAGCAGGCTTCAGATCCCTCAGGATGGGAAATGTTCCTCATGCTTGCAGAGGAATCTGAAAACTTTAGTTGCTGTCAGAAGTCACAGTGAGTAGTTGAGTGTGGTTAAGTACAGTGACTAATGAAAAAGCTGGTAAGTTTGAGTTGCAAACAGAGCAACTTTAAGTAATGAACTAGGTGTGACTTTTTACAAAAAAGGATGAAATTAAATGACATTTTTACTAGTAGTCAGACTGCATGAAAAAATAGCACTGTCCGTATTACCATCGATGAATATGTGCATTTTAGACATTTCTAAATGGTTTTTCTTTTCATTCTACAGCCTTATTATGTAAGGTGAAACAAACCAAAACAACAAATTGGGTCTGTGTGGCAAAGTTCTGGTAGCTGGGGGCTGTGTGAGCAGCCTTTATGAGGAGACATCAGGACCTGCCTTTACGTCAGAACAAGATCCAGCTGGCTCCAAGACAGACCCACCACAGGGTAAAACTGAGCCCATGAAAAACGTCAGGAGCACCTGTGTGGTAGCATATTTAAGAAAGGGGAAAAATGCTGCACATCAGAAGCTGGGATAGAGGAGTGAGAATGTGTAAGAGAAACAACTCTATAGGCACCAAGGTCAGTGCAGAAAGAGGGGGAGGAGGTAGTCCAGGCATACAATCAGAGATTCTCCTACAGTGTGCAGAGAGGGTGCAGTGACAGGTTTTTCCTTGCATCCCGTGGATATTCACTGTGGAGCAAATAGCCACCTGCTGCCTGCAGACAACCCCACATCAGCGCAGGTGAATATCCCTTAAAAGAAGCTGTGACTCACGAAGGCCCTGTGCTTCAACTCTTGGTAGGAAGCGCAGCCTGTGGAGAGAACACCACAGAAGAGCAAGTTTGCTGTCAGACCTGTGACCCTGTGAGGAAGGACAGCACTCCACAGAAGGACCCACGCTGAACCAAGTCAGCCTATGGGAAGGAATTGTCTCCAGTGAGTGAGCCCTTATGATGGAGCAAGGGAAGAGTGTGAGGAGGAAGGAGCGGCAGAGATGGAGTGTTATGAACTGACTGCAACTGACCGTTTTCTCCATCCCACTGCACCACTTGAGGTAATTTGGAGGAAATGAAGTAAAAGAGTTGGGAGTGAAGTTGCACCTGGGAAGAAAGGAAGGGTGGGGGGAAGATGTTTTTCAAAAATTTTTTTTTATTTCGTATTAATCTGTTCTGCTTGGCAATAAATTAAATTTGTTTTCCCTGTGACAATTGGTAAGTGATCTCCCTTATCTTGGTCCACGTGTTCGTTACTGTCCCTCTGTCCTGTTAAGGAGAAAGAGTGATAGAGTAGCTTGGTGGGTGCATGGCAACTAGACAAGGTCAACCCACCCCAAAATAATAAAGAATTTTTTTTTCTGAACCTGAGACTGTGGAAAAAAAAAAGTCAGGAAGGAGACATAAAAGTAACTTATAAGGGATGAGAAGTCCCCAAAACACTGAGGCTTCACCTATGCACAAGGCTATGAAGTGTAATTAGATACATGATTAATCATGGCATAGTTACCAATCTGAATCTGTCCTGATGAAACCAGATTTAAACTTTGTCTTGGGGTGATTTTATGCTGTTGTATCCCCTATCACCGCTCTATGCCCAGACATGATCCTGAGCTTTTCTGTGCCTTTAAAACTGGGTGCAAGAATGAGAAAAAAAACTGAGGGAACTTTTCAAAACAGTTTGTGCTTCAAGGACACAGAGATTAGTGTGCTGCTGCTGCTGCTGCTGCTGCTGCTGAGGAGCGAAGGAAGCACCCTTTCTGATTCCATCAGCTTTTCGGCTCTGTTTCTCCAGAGAGAGACTGAGAGTTAGATTCTTCCTGGGACTTTGGCTTTTCCCTTCTTCTGTTCTGAACTGTTTCAACATCAGAACACCAGAACTCACTGGGAAAATTTCCACCTTAGGCCCGGAGGGGGCCCACACTGACCCAGCTCTGAGGAGGAGGAGAGAGACCACACCCACAGAAGAACTTTAAAATCTTCACAGGTTCCTCTCCACAGCGAGAGGTTTTATTATTTAGCATTATGATTCTTTTCCTGTGTGTTTGTTAAATAAAGGGGTTTTTTTCCTTCACTTTCCTCCGAGGAAAATTTTTTCTTTCCTGAACCTGGTGGGGGAGGGGTGGCTGTAACCTGCTTTCCTTTGAGGAGATGATCCTTTTGGACGTTTTCCCTGAATTTGGCCCAAACCGGCACAAACTTGCATAAAAATGTCTGTTCATGGGATAGGATAGTTTAACTAAGATAAAAATATAAGACAGTCCAGTAGAACTTGATGACATGGAGGATGACTTTCAGACTAATGTAAAAACAGCCCCTAAACAGTAGAAGATATAGAAGGTTTGTTTGGTTTTTTTAAAATAAATTTCATAATGAGTTGTTCATTCAAAAATGACTGTGTTTATTTCTATTTTTTTTCATTTTAAAGCTTCTCATACTTTATTACTTCTGTATTCACCTGCATAACTCCTGAATCACTCAGTGCAAGCCACGGTAGACATGACTGTAGCATTTGAATAAAGAAACTGAAACATCTGAATGTAACTTCTCCTTGCAGAAACACTTGTCAGTTACTGAACTGATCTGTTTCCCCTGTGAACTGATGCATAAGGGATTTTAAACATGTGCCACTGAAGTGCATTTTAAAGGCTGTTTTTTGAAAAACTTTTGTGCAACCCTGAAATGTGTTTAGCTTTCTCTTAACACTGCTTTGTTGGGCACTTGCCAAAATAAATTTATAATGCAACATGTATTATCCGGTTTACCAGTCTGGAATTTTGTCTGTGTCTGCATCCTCAGTATTGATAAAACTGAGAATTTTCTAAGAAAAAAGTTAATTTCTAAAGGCAATTTCATGGCTTTGATCTTTGTGCACCAATCCCAATAATGGAGAATAACCACAATGAGAAATGAGGGTATGCTCCAACAACAACTTCATACTTTGAAACAAAATGAGGAAAAGGATTTGGACGAAA
Source organism: Rhagologus leucostigma (assembly GCA_013397725.1). Lineage (NCBI taxonomy): Eukaryota > Metazoa > Chordata > Aves > Passeriformes > Rhagologus > Rhagologus leucostigma. The sequence continues at coordinate 529,011 of VZTD01010888.1, read as the reverse complement.
ACAAGTGAAATGGGTTGATCTCCAGAATATATAATGAATGCAATATCTTACATAACAGGTAATACATCACCTGAACTTATTTTTGCCTGTTTCAGGAATGGCTCACTTGCAGACCACACCAGTCTGCATCACCCAGTAACAGAAAGCATATTATTTCCTTTGGAGACAGGCAGGGGAGCTCTTCACACTGTCATAATGGAAGTAGATGCTTTAGGATTACTTCAGAAAGACCGATGAGATGGATTTTATCATTTCTCAGAAAATGTTCAGATCTTTTTTGAGTAGCTTTTCTAATATGCATGTCAGAAAAGAGAAGGGCTATTTCTGATCTCCATAAAAGAAATGTATGAGTTAAATCTGGCACTTATTACTATTTCTAGACTGAATTTTGGTCTTAGTAGCATATTGCACTGGCTGTTTTGTAATTAGATGCCATTAAAAGAAGATGTCTATCAAAATGTTAACAAGGATGGTGGTCAATCTCTGTCAGATTTATTGAAAGCAAATACATTTACAAGTTCCATCATAAATCTTGGTCAAGTAATGAGATTCTCAACTTATTTTCCATAAAGCGGTTATTGCATTATGCAGGCAAAATGTCATGGTACACAACAGTTCAATTTCATCAGCTCTTCACACAGCAATGAAATAATAAACCAGTACTGTCCAAATTTTGATTTATTCCATTGTCATATATTAGCCTAGAATACATGCATGTATGGAATATTTTGGCAGAATATATGTTAAAAAACCTGAAGAATTCTCCTATTTCTGTTGGAATTCTAACAATAAAATGTCAAATTCTTATTTAAGAACAAAAATAAGTATGAGTATTTTTAATGTTTTGTTTTGAAATGATGAAATTAGTATTTGAAATTGTTACTGAAGTTGGCACTCACACTGACATGAATACACACAAATAATGTGCAGAACAAAATGATGCAGAACTGCTTCTTTAATCTCTTAACTTTTAGTGAGCAGTTCTAAACAAGAACTTGCTTCCTCTGCACATCTGAAACAACTACTTAATGCAACTTGGAGTTCAAGGTGAATTTTCAAAGTTCTGGGCTATAGGTTAATATTTATCATCTATCTCAAAAATGTTTAGGTATTTTTCAAAGACCAATTTTTACTTCAATGCCTGAGGAAGCCATATGATGGTAAATAGTTTTTTTGTGAGCACATTTAATGCAGAGGTGAGAACTTGTGGTTCTTCTTTCTGCACTGATCAATGACTGAGCAATCTGTTGATATTTAGGGAATTCATACAACTAGTATGAGCTGTGGTTTCGGACTCCCTCAGTTGGGAAAGGAAACTGAAATTATTTGCTAGTATTCAAGGTATGGACTGCTCACAGAATAAACAAAGAGCATAATGTCCTCCAGAATGTTATAACTTCTCATTTCCTCCACCTAAAATTATGTGGGAAACTTGGATGAAATTAACAAGTAATCTGGGGAGAAAATAGTAGAATGTTTAAATGAATATGCTGCAGAAGAAGAAATTCTTTTCCAGTACAAGACTATACTTATCTGTGTGGGTCTAGTTACATCTATAGTGAATGTTAGGTTTAATAAAGTTTGTGTTTAACTCTATAATTGCTGATCTCGGATACAAAACCCACCTTAGTCTAGTCCCCAGCAGGTGGCTGTACCTCAAATTCAGCAGTGTGTGGAATGTCCACATACAACATAGTGGTGTCTATTGGCCCTTCCTGCTGTATATGAAATTCATCCATATGCTGAAAGTTGTAACTGCAGAAAATCCAGCAATGGTGATTCTGCAATTTCTTGGTCCATCATTTCTAGCCTTCTACAAACTTTTATTTCTTTCCGCTTTGCTTGTGATTAGAGCAAGTGGGGACAGAGAAAGAAGGCCCGGTCCTAAAAGGACTTTGAAGAGCAGATGGTGGATCATTCTAGGGTGGGTCCGAAGTAATGGACGCAAAAATGTGGATTTTGTGTCTTAAATCAGGTGGAGATGACCTTCAGATTAGACCCCAGGGATAGCTGTGTGCCATATTACTCGATGGATATTGTTCCTGAAAGGTGTTACTGACTGCTTTGTTCTGCTTAGATGAGCAAAACAGTGAGATCAGGATTGATGTTTATGCACTATGCATTCATTTTTTGGCATAAATTTAGTTTAATGTTTCCATTGTATGTATCTTTTCTGCTCTTTTTGCATTCTGTAAAAAGACTGCACAGAAACAATATTTTGAAATTGAGGAAGAATAGTAAATCAGTTGGTTGATTTTGATATAGTTTCTGTCCAGAAAATTTTTAGACTCGAATTAAGCATCTGAATGTAAGTTGTATTTTTCCTACATAGTTCTATGTTTGAAATGCTGGAAGCGAGCCACAATTTTCTGGATTCACAGTGTACCACTTCAGATCAATATTACCCTGTCTGAATATATGTTATATCTTGGCTGACTACACAACACAGTTTGGAAGTTATCCTACAACTAGATTCAAGCACAGATCCCCATTTATCATGTAAGTAAATATATCATTTGAGTTTAAATGATTTTGGTTTTTTTTCCCTGCCCAGGAAAGAGGAATTTGATGACTTGCTGAAGGTTTCAGGAAGCCCCAGAGAAATGACTGCTGCACTTCATGATCAATTTGGACACACAGAATTTATGTACTGTGATAAACATGATCTGGCTACCTAGAAACACTGCTGTTTGCAGTTTTAATGGCTAAAGGGCAGCAGCAACTACAGGGCTCACAAACTATATGATGGCATATTCTCAAGCATATGGTGTCCTTTCTGGGTGTTCCTCTTGAGTTTTTCTGTGAAGAGGATTAAAGGAGAAGAAAACATATTTCCTTGGCTAAAATTCTGCTCATTCACAGGGGAAAAAGTTCAGAATTATATCCTTTCCCTACTGACAGAGTATTGTAACCCTACAGTGAGAAATTTGTGCCCAACATTGTTTCTGTGAATAGTAGTTTGCAAATTGATGCTGGACAGCCAACAACAACAGTTGGTGGCAACTCTGGGTAGCAAGTGTTACAGAACTAAAGAATAATTGAAGGAAGCTAGTAGTTATAGTTGTTCTTTCAGAACTCCGTATTAGGGGAGAAAAACAGGAACTGGAGTCAGAAGGATCAGGGAAGTAATCAGGAATGAGGTGTGAGTGGAATAAAATAGTGTCCAAGAAAGAATCACATATGATGCCATAGCACACTGTAACCCTCTCCCTGTAGTCCCCCACTGCTGGGGTTTTAGCTGCTCGAGTAGGGGGTCCAGCTTTGATACATTCCAGCTGTGTAACCTTGACTCAGACTGCTGAGCCAGAGCTGTGAGACCGTCTGTACAGGGATAAGAAAAGTAAAAAATTACGGAGTGGTAGGACTGCTGATATGTGATTGCTAGGAGACCAAGGACTCAGCAGAGAAAGCATCGACATGAAATGCTTAAACACCTCAAGGAAAAGAAATGAAGAGAAGATAGCTGCAGGCTAGTCTAGTCAGGGGCAGTCAGGAACTGCCAGGTTGGGGTTGATCCATCAGTGCTGATGGAGTAGAAGGGAGGAGCATCTCTGCTACCATGGTGGCTCTTGGGAGCCATGGCCACCAACCCCTCGCTACTCAGCAACACCTGCCTGCCTGGTGAAGGCTTTCCAGCTGCTGTACTGGAGTATGAGCACACCCGTGCTTAATCTCATAGTTCACTGAATACCACCTGTCTTTTATGTGTACTGGCCAGTAAATAATTGCTTTGTACCTGTGAGTTACCCATATTTTGCTTGCAGAGTATTTTTGTGCCAGGCTAATGATGCCCAAACAAACTGACTATAAAAATATTTTGTAGAGGCTAAGAGGGGATTTTATTATTATGCTGGGAAGCCAACATGAATATTTGAGAAAGTAGTAGCTTAATAGGAAAGGAACATGATCTTGGAAGAAGTGATTTACATTACTAGAATTTTAAAAAAAGTCATCTAGCAGAAGGTACACTGTTCCTGGGATGGATGAAGAATCCTTTGCTGCAGCCATACATCTAGAAAAGCTCTGATGCTCAGAGCTATCTGACATTAAATCATGTCAAGCAGAAGCAAACAGCAATGGAAAAAAATCATTGATGTTTTTAATTAGGTTGTCTTGAATTCTCATCTGCATTCTAAAAGCAAAGGGCTTATTTCAGTAAAAATCATGGCCAGCTTCTGTAGCAAGGAAACTGGCTGTACTCAGGCTGAATTGGGCCCTAAATTTGTTGCTTGGCAAGAGCAGGGAAATGTTTTGCTCTGGTGTCTGACTCCATTGGCAGTGGTGCTTGTTAATCACACAACCCATTACAATGCACTGTACAAGGAAGGATCTCAGAAACATCTTATTGCTGAGCTAAAGGCTGTAAAATGCAGTCTTTTCTGCAAACCAGATTTGTGCTCTGTTGTGTTTAATGGTAGTTGTGCCAGTCTGTGATTACTCACAAATGGTGACTAGAGACTGTGGCTGAGAACCCTGAGTGTGAGTGCAAGGAGGGGAGGATCTCAGAGCTCATGATTTGAAGCAATATTTAGGCTAGCTTAACACTGAGCAATAAAATGAAGACAATAACATGGAAAAGGAAGGCTAAAAATGTTTAATTACTTTACCCTGATCACTCTTCTCCTTTCCAAGTTGGCAAGCAGGAACTAGAACTTGCCAAACATGTTTTATTTTTAAATCTTTTATCCATTGGCAAATCTGCATATTGCATCAGACCTCATAAAGGTGTTTTACAGTTTTGAACAGTTTCCCAGCCTGTACAAACCTATGTGTTCATGCATACACACTTAGAGATCTACTGCATAGAGGCGCAACTCTGACTGTGGGGTGCGTGGAGGTCCATCCACCACTGAATTTTGTAACTAGGCAAAATCCCTCTGAGTCATGCGTCCTCCTTTTCTCAGAGCAGCAGCAACAGCAGTCGTAAGGCTAGCACCAAGATGAGCTCTGCAGCCCAATGGAGGAAGTACTGTGCACCCATGCATTCCTTTGAGGGAGGGAATCCCCCTGCCCCAGCACCTTCCAACCCTCCAGCTAGAGAGCCCAGGAATTATCCACATGTACAGTGGTTTTTTGTATGTTGGATGCTCCCTCTAAACACTGCTCTAGGATCTTGTTTAATGTATAGCAGAGCATGTGAGTATCAGCAATGTTGGAATACTGACAATAATGAGTAAATGGAGAAGGGGCTTAGTCTCATAAAAAATAGATATCTGTTAGTGGAATCATAGTCCTGGCACAGCACTGCCTGACTTCTTTTCATCTGGGAGATGGGAGTCACTGCAGCTGTGTACATTTTCATTTACATTTCTCAATTCCTGTCCTCCTTTCTAGTGCACAAACAACCCAACTAGTAAATAACTAATATTTTTTGTATATCAGCGTTCTGGTGAGTGTGACTGATTTAAATTGGGGTACTGGTTAGTAAACAATGTCTGGCATTATGTGATGGCTGGTAGCTCAATGGAGTGTGATCTTGTTCACATTGTTAAATTACTTTCAGTTAATTTTCCATTGTTCTATTCAATGAGAAATTAACAGGAACAGTAGCTGTTTTTCTGGGAATAAGGTATTTGAATCCCTTTTTTTGAGGTGCCACAGATGAATGTCACTTCATCACTGAAGAGTTTGAGCTAACTTCCTGGAAGGATTTGTGTGCAGTATGTCTGTTTCATTCATCTCTGGACGTGCTCTTCCACACAATGTAGCATGGTCCAGAGGTGTCAGCAATGTTTTGTATTACTGTTGTGACTGAAATGTGCTTTCATAGTTACTATGACATGGCTGATCTGCAGAGAAAGTAAGAAGTGTCATAGGGTGAAAAAAAGACCATAACTTATAACTAAAAACAATGCACTTAGGGAGGTACGTTTATGTAGTTTGTGTATTTTTAATTTTCACAAAAGCTAGTTATTTATTACCAATGCCTGGCTCAAAATTAGTCCTACAAAATTAATTGTTCCCAATCTTAAATATTTGACAATTACAAATCGACATTAAGAAATGGATCTTAGCAATAAAAATTGACTTGATTACCTTTAAAAGGTCTCTTCCAACTCAAACTGTTCTATGATTCTATGCATATAGAATCTATCTCTAATTTTGACACTATTTTTATTTTTATCTTAGGTTTTAATACAGTTCCTTTGCATATTCCAACAAATGACCAATGTATAATAAAATCATGTCAGTTTTGTCTCCAATTTATTTTTCAAATAGTCAATGTGCTGAATCATAGTTATCTTAAAGACCACATTTCTCTTCATTACCTGTCAACTGACTGTGCTCCACAGCAGAAGTGTGGCCAGAAAAGTCCAGGAAGAATGCACTTCTGTGCACCCCATAGCATATTAACAGCTTTAAGACTATGTCTTCTCAGCTAATAATAACCCACATATTTCAGCCAGGTTCTATGCCTCTTCCTTTTCTGGTAATTTTTCTTCCTTGATAAGAAGTTTTGGATAAGAATATTTACCCTTAACAAATTAAATTCAATACTGGAATGAGTGACCAAGAAGGCAGAATGAAACTCTCAGACATACATAAATCATTATTTTTTTTACCCTGTACAAAATAAGATTTTCTAGACATAAAGGAAAGCGAATTGATGTATATAGATCAGCAACATACTTTGCCCTTTATGGATTTTGAAAGAGATGAATTTTCATGTAAGGAAACACAAAACCTCGTCATGATTTTCAGTGTATAACATAGGGAACACTTGTAATCTGTCAAAGCTGAGATTTCAATAAATCCTGATTCGAAAATAAATAGGTCAAAAACGGAAATTTGAAACTACACATGGTATCTAAAAAGAAATAATTCTTTCCCAAATCTTCAGTTATTCCGGGCTTACATCTTATTGAAACCAAGTAGAGTAAATTTAATATTTTAATAGTTGCAACATAATAAACACACAATTTTCATTTCTCCTTCTACCAATATTTATATTTTTTTACCCAGTAGTTTAGAGACAGTGTCATCTGAGATGCTTTAGAGTGGTTCAAAATTATGTTTAAAACTTCTTTGTGGAAGATTTCTTTCGAGCTTTTCAGCTACTGGCCCAAAATTTGAGTTGGTCTTCTATAGGGTCTGTGCATACCTGACAGTGTGATGCAAATATCTTGGAGACCCTAGGATACTGCAAGTGGCATTAGGAGTTGCATTTATTCAACTGTATTGTCTTTTGTAGCTAGATTTTTATAACATTTAACTTCAGCCTTCAGAAAGATAGGGGAAGGATTCAATTCAACATTGAGACCTAAATTAGGTCTTTACCTCTGTCATGTGGGATATATATCATTTATGTGCAGATATCTTGGACAATTTAGGAAATCTGAAATCGCACGAAGTGTTGTTTTGGCAACTGAATTTGTCAATTCAGTTGCCGGGATTCTTACTGAAGCCTAGTGCAATTCAATGCTCATTTACCTACTGGGTTTGTTCTGCCCAATTTGAGTATCTGCTTTAGGCTGTTATTAAATCTTTCTGGAGTCACCAATTTATGGAGAAAACCTTTAAAATAAAGACCTTTCCAAACCTTAAAAGTTTAAGATAAATTTAAGGGTTTAAAGCAGAATACTTAGGGTTTGGACAGTTTAAGACAGAAAAGATATAAAGATAAAATATATCACAGGTGCTAAAATGTTCAGTCTCTTATCACACATTAAAATAAGAACGATCAAGAATCAAGATAAAAAACTACTTTTATTCTGAGTAATTCATTCCTCATTATGCTAAAGTCAACTGTAGACCTTAGCTACACACAGAAAATTGTAATTTCTGAGAGCTCTGACATGTTTTGCCATTTCCCACTGCTGCAGCGTATGAGGTTATTGCCCTGGCTTTCTGTCCTAAGCAGGCAGTATATCTGTTTCTTACTGCTTCAGTTAATAACCTGGTATATGAACTCAAACAGTCGCTAATTGCAATTACCATCCTGGTCTGAGAACTGCAATGCTACATAATAGAAATGTTGCCTACTCGGTGTCCCTGCAGTAGGGTAACAAACAGTTGACTATTTTAACCTCTTCATAAATTGCAGCATAAAGATAACAGGTCAAACCCTGGCAGACATATCACTTATGGAAAAAAAAACAAATAAAAAAATCCAGGCCATGAAAGTCAAAGCAATGAAGGGCATACATTTTTTTTTTCAGCAGAAAGATCACATAAATTAAGTTCATACTGCTGAAGAACAAGGGAGATGGTAATAAATGCCAGATTGTCTTTAGATATCTGGTGAGAAAGGCCATTCCCTACTTCAAAACTTTTAAATCTGTAACTCATACAACTTTTTTCATACATCTAAATAACTTTATGAAATAAGGAATTTATATTTCATTAAGACTGAGGGGAGACCTCATTGCAGCTACAACTTCCTCGTGAGGGGAAGAGGAGGGGCAGGCACGGATCTGTTCTCTGTGGTGACCAGTAACAGGACCTGAGGGAATGGCCTGAAGTTGTGTCAGGAGAGTTTTAGGTTGGATATTAGGAAAAGGGTCTTCACCCAGGGAGTGGCTGGGCACTGGAACAGGCTCCCCAGGGCAGTGGTCACAGCACCAGCCCGACAGAGTTCAAGAAGTGTTTGGACAATGCTGTTGGACATATGGTGCGACTCTTGGGGATGGTGCTGTTCAGGGCCAGGAGCTGGACTTGATCCTTGTGGGTCTCTTCCAACTCAGCTTACACTGTGATTCTGTGATTAATAGCTTGGTAAATTCAGAGGGACTGGGTTTGCTTTTTTCAAGAGAGAATGCTTTTAAAATTTTGATTTGCAGAATATTTGGAACCTTGAACTCTTCAATCCCATTCAGACTAAACGAAACTTCAAGAAGATTTGAATTTTCTGTGAGAAAGAAAATTTAATTTTTGACTGACTTGTTGAAACTTACACTTAAAATATGATTTATCATATTCTCACTATTGCGCTAAAAATCAAGATCTGTTTTCAGTTATTACAGTTGTGGAAGTCACATAAGCTCTTAAAAAAAAAGTCTGTGCCCACAGGTCTTCCACTCCATCCATACCAGAACTAGCAATCTATCTACAATAGCACCCTTTTCAGAAATAATATCACTAAATTAAAGTTGGTGGACTGTCTTACCATGTTCTTTGAGTTTTATGCAATAACATTTTATTCATTAAAGCCAAATGGAATAAAGACGTGACCTTATGAAAGACAGACATCAGAAGTCATACACAGGAAGCCCAGAAAGATGATGAGGACTTAATAAAAATGAAATCTCTATCCTCTATTTAATTATAGTTATTTTCTGTATTCAAATAACTTCAGTTGAGCAAAAGGAAAAAACTACATTACTTACCCTTCTGTTTTAGAAGGGTCTGTTATGCTGGCTATTAATTTTGGTTAGTGTAATAAACATGCCTGAAAGTAGCACCTCAAATAAACCATCAGACACATGGAAAAAAAAATGACATGTTTAAATGTCAAGAAATTGCACATTTAATTAGTGAGCTTGTTATTTCTCACAAGGAAGATTATAAGATGACAGCATTCATATTTTAATTAGGAGAGAATACCTTTGCACTCTTCCTCAGGCAAAGTATGAAATTTGTCATGCAAGCTGATTTCCTTTGTGAACCGTTCTGCTCTGACTGCAGGCCCAGACTCTCGAAGGCAAAACTGCACTGAAATACGTAGCATAGATACCTGAACAGCCTGGAGAGCCTTGGACACTTTCTTTGGCATGAAAATGTATTGAAGACTATCTAATTCTACTTGAGGAGATGTTGTGCTTTGTTAACAGAGTAATAATTTTGCACATAAACCTGATTTGACTTCAGATCTGTATGGTTTCCATATAGTCCTTTGATCTTCTATTTTGATCATTTCAACTAACTAGCCATTCCCAATCAAAAGACTAATTCAGCACCCATTTGTGGTAATTTTCCTTATGGTTTTAGTTGTCTTTGATTCCAGCAGAATGAAATGTCTACACAGTTCCCTCACCTTAGCAGCAACATCTGTTCACTCTTTTTCTTTAGTCTCCCTGGCTTCTGTTCTCAGCTCACTTCTGGGCCATGTGTCTGTGTTCTTCTGTTCAAGCAACTAACAAGATCGTGGCTCTTTCTTCTGACATCTTGTTTCTTTGATGGGCATCACTTTGAAGACTAACTTCACTTTGTCTTTTCAGCGTGAAATTGAATGTTCTATTCAATCTTTAATATAATATGCAGGTTTGATAACATTGCTTATAGTCTGTGGTGCTCATTGATCAAGATTTCTTGTTTAAAATGTATATATATGTATATATATCCCACCACATTGTCCTGATGATAGTAGCCATAGTATCCTAGCAACAGCCTCCTTTTTTTTTTCCTTTTCTACGGTGAGTTTTTCAAAGGGCTACTGTCCAGAATGCTTCAAATAGGCTTAATTCTCCATGCAGTTTCTCTAGCTTCATAACTTATTTTTTTAATGCAAAAATCTTCTTGATAAGGCTGTTGTCACCAATAAAATATCATAAACTCTTCATTTTTTAGGTTTTGTTGTTTTTTCTTTAAAGTCTACATTTTTATGATAGTGTCATAACAAGGAAAAATGGAAGTTCTTCTCTTAGAAAATCTCCCATAATAAATTGATGAAGAGTTTTCTACAGAAATTATTTTCATGGGATGTGTGTTTTCTCTGCATTTGTCTTCACAAAATAGATTGATTTTGCTTCTGAAAACTAAAAACCTTTTGGTGCTCCTCAAGGAGAGTGGAATGCCTCTCCTGTGCACTCTGCTCCAGGGACCTTCCACTCTGCCCAAGGGCACAGCTTCCAACAGGACATGCATCAGACAAGAGTCTGGGTGCCTAATTCTTGAATTCAGACACCATTCCAACATGGGTGATGTGCTGGTACCTAACTGACAGATGACTGAATCAGAAATTAGGTCCAACCCTCTGACAAGGTAAGGAGAGAATCAGAGCAGCAGGGTGGAGGAATACTCCTGTCAATAAAGAAAGAGGGAAGTGGAACAGATAGGTGGAAAGCTATCAGGAAAAATATCTGGTTTTATTATTCCCCAGACATATGAAAAACATTAATAAAAATTATATTAATGCTATATTAAGATCCTTATTTTAATTGTACATTCACTATATCACATAGATTCTCTTCTACCTTCTGCTTCTGTAAAATGTCAAAAATATGCACCTCTGTCACATCTTGAAATAACTGTTGTGGTTATCATGAGATGGGACTTTAATATTTAGTTACCTAGGAGTTTAAAATCTTTAGTCAGTCCATTTTAGTCTCACAGAATGTCAGAAATATAATCAGTTTAGACTTTGAGCCTTATTTGAATGTTTCATAGATAAAAGGACTAATGATATAAGATATAATAGCAATCCTACAATTAAATCTTTGCCATTTTTTTCTGTGTTAATTTTCTGAGGTCTCTTCTGTAAGAAAATAAATTGGGTTGGAACTTTTTAATTTATTTAGTATGTGTCTATGTGTTGATTAGCACTTTTCTTCTTGTAATGCTGGTTTTGCCAGCATTATTCAGAAATTGGTTATTTGGCTGTGGAATATGTCAGCAAACTTGAATAGATAACTTCAGAGAACAACAATGAGAAAAAGCCATTGCATTTATCACTGAGGAAGTGAGAAGGCAGAGACCTTCTGGTGATGTCCTAATGACTCCCTGTGGCAGATTATAGAAATATAGCTTTTCAACAAAGTAAAAAATAGAAATGACAAGAATGCTCATGCAGTGGAATCTTTTAAATACTTTATACTTCTTAACTCATTTTCACACTCTTCATATGGTTTCTAACATTTTCCTCTGATTTTTCCCTTCTTTGATCATTAGACTATGATATTCCTCTGGGAGATCATAACGTTGTGGCATTCCCCATGCTGTGGAGATATGCAAGGAAAATGAAGAAGGGAGCTGCTGGGAAATGTTAAGGAAGAGTTCAAAGCCTCATAGTTTTTATGGTCAAAAAAGACTAGTGTGATTATTTACTCTTACCATGCCATAAAAGAGTCCTGGAAGCTTTAAGCCTATTTTTCGTCTGACTTAAAACCCCTTGTGGGAGGACACTGTGAATCATCTGTGGCAACTAACCCTGGGTCAAGAGAATCGGACATATCTTGGTGAGGTTTAGCAAGAAGATGTAGGCATGGCTGAGAATGATCTCTTCTGGCTGTTTTGCAGAAAATACACTGTTTATATTCCAGCTATCTCGATTCACATCAACTCATTAAAGTGTATAAATATCTAAAGGGAGAGTTGTCGCTGTCGTACCCGGGAGGGTGAGAAATGACACGACCAAAATCCGGAGAAAATGGCTTATTTAGTTAATTATAAATCGATTTTTATAAGTTAGGTTGCCAGCATGGCAGAAGGTTATTGGACCTCTGACCAACCACCCATCAGGGTGATTGGTCAGTCCACACAACACACATTTCAAAATATTTTTTTCAGAATATCATAACAATCCTTTGGTAAAAACAGCAGATGTAGAAATAGAGAAATAGTTTACAACAATCATTAACAGTGTTTTTAATAGTTTCTGTGAGAAACATAAAGTTCTCACAGAATGCAGCAGAAAGCTGAAAAATTCCTCTGCTAAAGCTTTTCAGTGTCCACAGAGAGTGTCATAAAGATGTTTCCAGGCTCTTCTCGGTGGTGCCAGCAAACAGAACCAGAGGCAATGGGCAGAAAATGATGCACAGGGAGTTCCATCTGAATATGAGGAAGAACTTCTTTACTATGGGGGTGACTGAGCACTGAAACAGATTGCCCAGTGAGATTGTGGAGTTTCCCTCCTCATCTGGATACAATCCTGTGCCATGTGCTCTAGGATGACCCTGCTTGAGCAAGAGGATTGCACCACATGATCCACTGTGGTCCCTTCCAACCCGACCGAATCTGTGATTTCCTTCAGGTTTTATTCCCTGGTTTCAGAGGTTTAAGTTTCAACATTCTCTACACCCGGTAAAGAAAGGAGAAAATGCCTGACAATCTATACAGGCATACATGTTTCTGCTGCACTGAGCAATAATAGAAGTTTACACTAGGATATCTTATTCAAAACATTTCGCATTTTATTTCTGGCTGGATGCAATAGGATTTTACAGAAATAAAGGACAAAATAACAACCTTAAACGAAACCACAGATCCTCCCTTAACTATGTTAGGAAAAGAGTTTAAAGAGAATTGAAGGTTTACAAATCTTGCAAAATTTCCGTGAATCTCTTTCTATATTTCTGTGAATCTCTCTATAGAGATTCTATAGAATCTCTTTCTACAGTGCTTAAGGGATAATGGTTCTGGTTTCCATGCCCCACATCTCATAATCCCTTATCCAAAGACTTCATATGCTGAGCTTACACACGTAAGGAATAATCAGTGGCAAGCTTAAAACTGTGCACCACTCAGTGTAAATTCCCCAGGTTCCCTTTGGTGAAATTCTTCTGTAGTTGGCAACATTAATGAAACAGAGAATGCATCTGCTGGCATCCATGATTGCAACACCTGCTTTCTCAGGATTTGTGCCTATATGTGTCAATGGCCATACTACTTGTCTGAGAGGCAAAAAGATAACAACATTTTACCCGCATAGCTGTAGGACCAATGAAAATGTAGCAGGTTTCTCCCGCAAAATCAGAGTTAATCCCGGGTCAAATTAAAAAAGAAAGAAATAAAACCTTTTTTTCTTCTTGAGTTTTACTGATGAGGAACGCAAAAGCTTTGCAGCTCGGGAAAGATAGTTTAGCTGTGAAATGGGTGGTAAATTAAAAGTTTAAAGACCACAGTTTCCTAAATACAGGAACCATGCTCACCGGCATGTTTCTTGTGATAAAAATATCTTTGGAATTAAGAAAGAACAATAGTCTCCTGAGGTCATGAGTGATAAGTCACAAATGCCTGGAAACAAGGAAATAGATGATAGAAGGAGGGAAATAATTAAAACTGCTGTGGAAGTATAAAATGTGTGCTTCTCTTTAATGGTAAAAACAAGGAAAGAACAAACTAGTTAGCATTTACATGAAATTCTCAGTAAAAGGAAGTTAAAGAAATTATTATTTCTGCCTAAAAATATCTGTCATTTTGCAGATGGTTACCTTCTCATTCCCTGCCTTTCACCCATGTGGGAATAGAGTAAATGGAAACTAAATGAAAAGCAATATAATGAAAAACTGAAAAAACCTTGCCACACATATTACTCTAATTCACAGTGTATTGTTTTATAGCCAGCAAATTCTTAAGATTTTTAATGTGAAGAAAAAGTGACACATTTAATTTATTACTATGCCACAGCTGTTGTGAGAAGTTAGAAACTACACAGGACTGAGCCACTTATGCTCTGATTTGAAAATCACCAAAAAGATGTGATTTAGTTACTTGTATATTTAGTTACTTGTAATCTCTACTGCTTTTCAGAGCAGCCGATTCCTCCTGCTGTAGTTGATGTGAAACCTAGATGTTTCTAGTGGTGAGAAAATATATCACTGCTAACTCAGACATGCACAATGTGAACGAGTCAGTTTGTGTTATAGCTGCTTAGCAAGGAAAAAAAAGGCGAAGTCTCAGAAAATCTTTTTCAAACAATTTCTAAGCTTCAACTCAGTAGAAAAAGGGTGATACTGTCTCTCTATTTATTTATGTCAGTAAACTTGGATTTTGCTAAAGTCCTGCAATAGGTTGTCTCTGGTGACTTTGATCCTGAAAAGTCTCGGCTCAAACATCAGTAATGATTGGTAAGAATAAGCTTGCTATTTTAATGCTGGGAGACAAAGAACATACCTTTCAATGTCTAGGAAGAAAATAAATGCCTCCAAAATAATAACTATCTGAATATTCATAGTGATATGCTATTACTACTGAGAAAAGTGTGGAATGGTTCTTCCCACAGCAAACAATAGAAGCATTAGATACGGGGGTACATTTGTGGTGAGCAAATGGCCCTCAAAAACTAAACTATATCTATGGCTAATTTATTTGCTTTAAAAAATTGAACACACTGTTGCTTTCATGCTTAATGGAACATGTGTTTCACAACAGGACTCTACTGGCAACAACTTTTATGTAACATTAATGTTCTGCAAAAGTAGCGTCTAGGACATAAATGCATTGCTAATAAACAGCAGTGTAGTAAATGTTTTGTATACACACAGAAAGAACAAAGTTATGTACAAAGAAGAACATAAATCTACCATGAATGTTTTCAAATTTAATCAGGTCAAGAGTCTTAGTATGTTTGAGTTTGGGTGCATCAAAATGAACAAGTGAGTTTAGTGGCTAGAATACAGAATTGAGAATCAATATTCCTAGGTTTTATTCTCTGGTACTTACTTTGTACTTTGGGCAAATCATTTGAAAGCTTTGTGCCTAAGGTTGTTCATCTTTCAAATGAGATATTTGCATGATTTATGAGGATGTTGTAAGGCTCAACTCCCAGAATATTTTCAAGGAAAGGTACAGACTGAGAGGTACTAGAATTGTTAGATGTAATGACAGTAATACATTGCCATGACCAGCTGTAAACATTTCTTTATCTTAATGATGGAGCCAAATTGTAACTGTTGAGTATGTCTTCACACTTCCAAAACTGGAAAACTGTCTCATGGGTTTTTACCAGTATAAAACTGGCTTCCTATGTTGAGGTATAAAGCAGGAATTCTTTGTAATCTCTAATGCCCTGTGGGACTACACAGGCTACCTTTTTGCTATATTGTTTTCAGAAGTCTTGCAGGATGAAGGAGCACCCAGCAGGAATACCAAGGAACTGAAAAGAAATTAGAAGTAAAAAGGACAAATCTATGTTGCAAGTCATTATAGCAAAAATCCATCTGCTTTAAATAACAAAAAGAAGAAAACAAGTGCCTTAATTGCGCTGATTTATGATGAAGCTATAATTTGAGTAAATGAGAGACGTTGTGTTATTTTGCTAAGAGGAAATGGCTATGCCCCCAATAAGAGCACTCTTACTTTTTGATTGATAGGTTAAAGAGGAACTGGCTGGAGAAGCTCAGGTGAGCCACTAGATCACTGTGTACTTGGCAGGGAGATAAAGATATGTCCTGCCAAGACCATCTTTATAGACAGAAGGGTTATCCATTGCTAGGACCGAGCGAGGTATTTGAGAAAGAAGAGTTTGTGCTGCTTTAACTTACCAAATGACAGATGTTGAGTGAATTAGATTTTTTCTGTGGAAAAGCATCTACAAAGTGTTATTTGAAAAGTCACCAGATATTCTACCAGTTGTCATGATCCAGCTTGTGTCCAAGCCTGGGTCTCTGAGGTGTGAGACAGTACTAAATAGGTAGAATGAGTGAGGAAAAAATTATCACAGAATCACAAATTGGTTGGGGTTGGAAGTACCTCTGGAGGTCATCTAGTTCAATCACCCAGACTGATCTAGTGAGGCCAGAGCTAGTTGCCCAGAACCATGTCCAGACGTCTTTTGAATATCTCCAAGGATGGATACTCCACAACCTCCCTGGGCAACCTCTGCTATTTCTCAACTACCCTCAAAGTGAAAAAGTATTTCCTGATGTTCAGACATCAGCTCCTGTATTCCAGTTTGTACGTATTGCCTCTGGTCCTATCACTGGCACCACTGAGAAGACCCTGGCTCCATCCCCTTTGCACCCTCTCTTTAGTCATTCATATACATTGATAAGGACCCTCTGAACCTTCTCTCTCTAGGCTGAACAGTGCCAGCGCTCTCAGTCTTTTGTCACAGGTGAGAGGCTCCAGTACCTCAGTCATCTTTGCGGCCCCTTGTTGGGTCTCATACTGAAGAGCCTGGAACTGGTCTCAACACTCCAAGAGAAGCCTCACCAGTTAACATAGGGTAAGAATCACTTCCTTGTACCTGCTGCCAATACTTTGTCAATGCAGACCACGATAACCTTCTTTGCTGCAAGGGCACAGTGCTGGCTCATGTTCAAATGGTGTCTCCCATTTCTGGTGTCTGCCAGGATCCCTAGGTCTTTTTCTGGAAAGCTGAATTCCAACTGGGTGGCAGGAAATTGCTCATCCCTGGGTGCAGGTTTTTGTGCTTTTTCTTGTCAAAATTTATGATGTTCCTGTCAGCCCATTTCTCCAATCTGTTGAGATTCCTTTGGATGGCAGCAGAACCCCCTGGCATATCATCCAGTCCTCTCATTTTTGTGTCATCATCAGAATTGCGGAAGGTACACTCTGCTCCCTCATACAGATAATTAAGATTTTGAAAAAATTGAGCCAGTATTGACCCCAGAGGTACACTGCTATTAACTGGACTCCAATGAGACTTTCACTGATCACCATGCTCTGAGTTTGGCCATTCAAGCAGTTAATAACTCACCTCTCTGTCTGCTTATCCAGTCCATAAATCAACATCTTGTGTATAAGGATCTTATGGGAGATTGTGTCAAAGGCCTTCCTGAAGTCCAGGCAGACAATATTCACTACTCTCTCCTTTTCTACCAGGCCAGTAATTTAATTGCGGAAGTTTAACAAGTTGGTCAAGGATGATTTCCTCTTAGCGTACTCCTGATTACTCCTCATGATTTTCTTTTCTTTAATGGACCTGGAAATGGTTTCCAGGATTAGTTGTTCTATCACCTTCACAAGGATTGAGGTGAAACTGCCTTGTAGCTGCCTGTGCCTCCTTGCCCTTCTTAAAGTTAGGAGTGGCATTTGCTTCCTCCAGGTAATACTCCCAGTTGCCATAATTGATAAAAAACTATCAAGAGTGGCCTTGTGATGGCATCTGCCAGTTCCCTCAGTACTTGTGGGTGCGTCCCATCAAGACCTGTGCGCTTAGGTATATTCAGTTTGCTTGTATTCAGTCACTGATATCTTCCTCACTCCAGCCTTTCCCTGTTGGTCTCTTTTTTCATCCAGACAGGCCTCCCGACATTTTTGCCTGAACATATTTTCTAGAATAGAATACTCAAGCTTGGATGAGGTGATCCTTGAATAGTAACCGGTTTTCTTGGGTCCCCCTTCCCTCCAGAGCCTTGTCCCACAGGACTCTTCCAAGCACATCTTTGAATAAGCCAAAATCTGCCCTCGTGAAATCCACGGTTATGAGCTTGCTTTTAACCTCCTCTCTGCCCTGAGGAACCTTATCATGGTCATTGCAGCCAAGGTTGCCTTTGATCTTCGTATCCCAACAAGTTCCTCCTTGTTGGTGGCATGAGAACCAGCAGAACACCTCTCCTCTTTGGCTCATCTTGGAGGAGGAAGTTATCATTGATGCATTTCAGAAACCTGCTAGACTGCTTATGTCCAGCTGTGTTGTCCCTCCAGCAGATATAAGGGTGGTAAAAATTCCCCTTCGAGAACCAGATATTGTCATTCCTAAAGAGACTGTATCCCTCCACTGCGTCACTAGTCACGGGCGCCATCCCACAACGTTTCCCCAATCCCAGTAAGATCAAAGCCCCGCATCTGCACAAAGGTCTTTAACTCATCACGTGTGTTCCCTGTAACTTATCAGTGTACGAGTACTTTAGAGAGGTACACCAGTATGCTGAGTTCTTGGACAGGGACGTACTTGTGGGATAGTCAGAAGGGTAGCTTTGATAGTCCTCCCAAAACATCCAGGATCCTGGGCCCTAGCTGGCAGAAAACCTCTCTAGATGGTTGGTTTGGTTGACAGTTGTGTGTCTCCCTGATAGCATAGAGTTAAAATGTTTCCAAATTGTAGTAACCAAAGTAGGCCCCGAGAGCAAGATGGACATTCTGTTCAGGCCAGCCTGAACCTGTGCATTTGCCTTGATGATAGCAGGCAAGCCTGAACTTGAGTATTTATTTAGGGGGTAAGAACCTAAGACAGATGAGTTGATTGTGTAGCTGCACCTGGGAAAGGGGGGCTGAAAATTATGCTTGAGTGAAAACACATAATAGATGATTGTTTGGGGGGTTTTGAGATTTATGCTTGGGTAAATGATTAATATATGATTATACAACGAGAAGGGTATATAATGTGAGCACCTGAAATCCATGTTGGGGATTGATTTGGGTTTGTACCCCTCTCCTCCGGCGCCTTAATAAAGCACCTTGCATGTAACCCGTCCGTGGTTATGTGTTTCTACGCTAACATCCCCTGCAGCAGGAAGTCACCTGTAATGATGACTCACCATTACTTCCTGGTAGTCTTGCATGATTTAGAGTTAGGTGAACCAGCTTCTTTGCTTGTAGGCACATCTGACTTCTCTTCAGCTTTGAGGAGTGTGAACCTATTTTGCATCTGTGAACCCTTAGGGGGGGCAGTAGCCTTCCTTTTGCTACCAGAAGCCACCACCTTCCATCCTTCTTCCCCAGCGGTTGCATTTGCCACAATAGCGAGTGTTCTTCAAGATGTTGTGTCTCAGACAAGATGCTGTCTATCTCTCTTTCACCTTCTCTGATGATGAACCTTGCCACAGGAATTTCATAAGCTTCACAAGAAAGTAAAAGTCCTGCCAAAACCCCAATGATCTGGATGCTGCCAGTTATAGTACTAATTACTGCCTTTATTTTGCCACTTTCAGCTCCTTACTATAACATAAAGTGACAGAAATGAGGTGACGTAGGCTGAATTTTTTTCTCCTGAAGTTCTTAAAAACAGTCAGCACCTGGCTGCAGAGGGACCATCACAGAACACAGTGGAGATCCTGCACATACCATAAAAATTGCTCTCAAAGCATGTTTTGAAAACTTGCTTTTGACACAGGGGAACTTTGAAAATTTAAGACAGCCAAGTTGTTAAGTAGCTCAAGAGAATGACTGGAAAACAAGCATGATATCAAAATACTGAGCAAGGTACATAAGATACCCCTGTAAAGAAAAATGACCTTAAAAAAGAGAAGACAGCAGTACAGAAGGAAGATAATTTTGAGCTGTGTAGAAAATCATATTAAAATTTAAATCCATGTTAAAAGAATAATTTTTAAAACTGTGGTAAAGGAATAAAAAAAGGGTGACTGATATTCTGATGCAACTGATGCAAAAATGAAGCCTACATGTTACACCATTTGAAGAGAAATGAATGTGATTTGAAGATGTGTGTCAGTACTAAAAGGGCCAGTGCAAGTAAAATGAGGCCTTGGCCTCCTGGTTTGATAAGAACTTCCTTTTACACAGATAACTTTTCCTTTAGAATACATATGCCCTATTGCCTCTCCTTATTCTTGCCTCTGACTTTTGATTGAATGTGCCACAGTATGTTGAAAATACTGTTGATCAATGGCAATTTTAAAGTAAAAATAAAATATAAGACTTCCATGCAAGTCACAGACATAATAAGCCAGTAAGTGCTGTAAAATCTTTATGGCTAAGGCCCTTTTCATTAAAATAGTTGGGAATATTTTCTTCGAAGTGAAGATCTTTGAAGTTGTGTTTAAAGTTTTAGTGTTCCTGATAGAAAAACCTCCGGGAAAAATGATTACTTGCCTCCCATGTTCTACAATCATTGTAGTAAGAGATCCCTAAATGTCAGATAAAATGTTTTCATAAATAATATATACAACTACATATTTGCCTTAGGTATTGCCTTTTAAAATTCTGGTAGTTATTCACCACTTACTGGAGAAAATCATATCTCTTTGAGTAGATGTTTGAAGCTGGTAAGCATGGGTTTTCTCTGGTTTCATTTAAACATGTAGTCAAGATATGCTTTCATGTTCATGCTTTTTCATGGTTTTTGTGTACGTTACCACAGAAAAATTTTAAAGCTTAAGCATGAGAGAAATATTTTTTTCCTCATTATCACGCATGACATTATATTGTTTTGTTGACTTGGAGAAAATACTAGAACAATCACATACTATTTTTGCCATTCTCTAATTCTTCCTATATTCCTGAAGGTATATAATCTTATTAAAAATTATTATGTGCTACTCATGGAAGCAAAATTAACCCTTTTCAGTGTTTAAACCCACTTTCACGTATGAATCTGACTTAATAATAAACCACACTAATTTGCCAAGCTTTCAAAAGACATGTCGATTAAATATTTTTAACAGTTTAAATAAACAAAAGCTATTGTTAGATGTAAAATGTGGCTTTTAAGCTGGCTGTTTATCTTAGCCAAGTAAATGGCTCTACCTCTTTCACAAGATAAGCCTTTTCTTTTTCTTTGTTTTATTACATGTGCATTTAAAATCTCAAAACTTCTTTTATTCTTACGCTATGTAATGAAATACAGTGGAGGCCGATAAATGTGACTTATAACTGTCGCTGATTAAGATCAAGAATGTGGTCAACTGTCTCAGTTTCTAGGCAGTATTTTGTTAAACCTGTTTGTTAAAGCAGTTGTTGTTTGTGATTGTATGGAAATACAATCACATTCAGTCGTGTGATCATACCCATATTTACCAAAAACATACAGCAAAACTTCTACAGTAAGTAGAGAAAAACTTCTCTGAGTAAACCCTACATTTGTATGGTTATTTAATTTACACTTTAAAAATCACTGTTGAATAATTATTACCAGATTTTTTAAAATATATTTTGTCCTTCTGGCATGTGAAAAATTCATATAACATTGTTTATTACACCTTCACCATCACAGAGAGGCATTTGAATTTTACTTTAATAAAACTAAGCTGTTTCCTTACCACTTAAAGCTTGCTACAGATGAATGTGCTTTCATTAAATATCTGTGTGGTCAAATGTGCTTGTTTCTCTGACGCTCCACACTTTTGCGTGAAAGTTGATGACTGATGAGTGGCTAACAGTGAAAAGCAGTTCTAGTACACATTTTAGACAAGCTTGCCATTCAGAGTGAAAAATTCTTATTACAATGTTAGTGAAGATCCTCATACTTGCTTACACATGTGGCATAAATTTGACCCCTGTGTAGCCCAGGGGTGCTACAGCATAAATAAACATAGCCTACGGCTTGCAGAGTGCATTTTTTGTTAAGGGAAGAACAAAAAAATGTTGATCTCTTGAATGAAGAAGCTTTCCTGGGAATGTTTCTTCTATCTGAAGCTGTCACTGATAGCCACCTGAAAAAAAATTTAAACTCCTAAAACATTTCCTAGCCCTGTTGTCCTCAGGGCTAATGGGAAGAACTTCAAAGCAAATTGCTAAGTGATAGCCATATGGAAAGGTTTCTGCATTTCAGAAATCACAAGGACACAAAGTGCACCTTGGCACCAGCAGTTCCAGATGACTAAGTTGGGCATAACTTACATCAACAGGTACAAAGCTATTGAAGAATGACAGGTACAGTGTGTGTAGACTAAATTACAGCATTCTTGTAGTTTCAGACTTTATGAAATGAATATTTAGTATAGCAACTGTACCTTTGAAATGATGCTTGCATACCCCCTTGCAGGTATGTTCCATGGAGGATTTTGATAGAGGTAGATTGGTATAGAGATCATCCTGAGATAGATGGTAGATGTCTACAGTGACAGTTACATTCACCAGGCAGCAAACTCAGGCACTGAACCTTTATCTGTCCATCCTGCTTAATTGTCCGCTTGCTCCCAGCTGTCGTACAGATCATTACAATTAGCTTTCTGACAGACAAGAACTAATGATGTTTCTGTATTTGGTCTTTATAAAAAAAAAGATATAGAAGGAAAAAAAATAAAAAGGAAAAGCTATCACTAGCCCGCACTAGTTTCATTGTTCCTTCCTTCTATAGTGCTGCTATACTACCCCTGTAACACCTGCTAGAGCAGCCAGCTTGCGCATTTTATCATGCTATAATAACATATCTGTGGTGACCTACAACACACTTTTCATGCTGTTTCAAGCAATTTGAACTGAAAAAGCATAGGAACAAAAATTACCATAAGCAAAATGCCCCAGTGACCAAGAAGGCCTGTATCAGTAATAATGTGGCCAGCAGGACCAGGGCAGTGACTGTTGCTCTGTACTTGGCACTTGTGAGGTCACACTTCAAATCCCGTGTCCAGTTCTGGGCTCCTCACTGCCAGAAAGACATTGAGGGGCTGGAGCGAGTTCAGAGAAGAGTAACAAAGCTGGGAAGGGGTTCAGAGCACAAGTCTTGTGGGGTGCAGCTGAGGGAGCTGGGGTTTAGCCTTGAGAAAAGGAAGCTCAGGGGTGTCCTTATTGTTCTCTACAACCACCTGAAGGGAGGTTGTAGCCAGGTGGGGGTCTCTTCTCCCAGTTAGCAAGTGATAGGAGAAGAGGAAATGGCCTCAAGTTGCACCAGGGGAGGTTTAGGTTTGATTTTGGAAAAGATGTCTCCACAGATTTCTCTTGTCAAGTAGTGGAAGAGGCTGCCCAGGGAAGTACTTTAGTCATCATCTAGTATCTAGTATAAGTCATTTGGCCTATGATCCATGAACTGGTCCTTGAAGCCTCACATTCAACAGTCTGGAAACTACTGTGATAACTTTATGAGACCATTCATACTACTTCTACAAACCTTCTTAGAGAAAAGTCATGGTGTATTTTTGTAAAAGGGGCAATGAAGGTTAACTGCAATTTAATTTTTCTTCATTAAATTTTCTGGACTTTTCTCGGAAATTAAATAAAGGAGTCTTATTTTTCCGTTCCAGAAAAGAGCAGATTTCTTCTGATTTCTCTCTTCTTTTAAGTTTTTCCCCCCACCCATTGGCACCAGGGCATATAAAAGTAAATCCATCACAGAGTTGTTGTGAAACTGTTTATTTCCCCTAATCTCACTCTCTGTAAAACTCTGGTAAAAGCCCTTGATAGATAAATCAAAAGTATTGGCATTGCCGAAACCCCACTCCATCTTCAGGCTGTGGGTTTAACTTTGGAAGGCAACTAAGTCCCACATGGCTACTTGCTCATCCCCACACAGTGGGATGGGGGAGAGAATCAGAAGGGTAGAAGTGAGAAAACTCATAAATCAAGATGAAGAAAATTTCAGAAGGAAAGCAAAAACTGTGCACTTACGCATAACAAAATAAGAAATTACACTGAGACTTCTCATTGGCAGGCAGGAGTTCAGCCATTTTTCAGCAAAGCAGGATTTTATTACACATGCAGAGTTACTTGCCATCACTCTGAATGTACCTTTCTTCCTTTTCTTCCTCCACCTTTACAAGTTGAGCATAACTCTATATGGTGTGGGATATTTCTCTGATCAGCTGGGGCCAGCTATCCAAGCAGTGTCCTTTCCCAAAATCTTGTGCACTCCCAGCCTCCTCACTGGTGGGGTGTAATGAGAAGCAGAAAAATCCTTGATGCTGTGAGAGTACTGCTCAGCCATAGATAAAACATCCCCACCTTATCAACGCGGTTCCCAGCGTCAATCCAGAACACAGCACCTTACAAGCTGATATGAAGAAAATTAGCTCCATCCCAGCTGAAACCAGCATAGATCATGTTTTGTTTGGGCTTTTTTTTTAATTTAGAGCTACATCTCCTATTCCTCATGTACAATTTGTGGTCCAAAAAAAAAATGCACAAACTCAAGATAATCCTTACCGCTGTAGAAAGACAGCATATTGGATAAGTTAAAGGTGGCCAGTAAAGACATTTTGTTATACAATATATGTAGAGTAACTGGGGTAGCATTATGGTAAAAAAAAGTAGTTAGAATACATGAAAAATAAAGCATTGTTCTGTATAATTTAGATAAATGCCACATGCTGCTTAGGTTATCTGTGTGAGAACTTGTTTGAACACTTTGAATTAAATGAAATTACACTTTACAGGGAGACAGCAGAAGAAAACGAAATAAGAGAAAGAAGAGCTGTGCTACAGCATCTCAAAAGTCTTTTGAGGAGAGGTGGAATTGCTAACTGAAAGTATCCCAGTTGACCTGGTTAGGTACACTGTTCTCTAAAATCTGAGGTCAGAGAGATTATAACCTGCACGCCTGAAGGAAAAGGTTTAAGTAGATTTCATCAGAATGAGGCTGAGACACAGAGACACATAACAATGTGAAGATATGCTTAGACCAGGAAGTAAAAATTCTCCCTGCGAAGTCCAGAAGTTTATGTGTCTAAGGAGTACCTATATTTTCCAGAGTTTGTTTGGCTCCTTCAGCGGTTATGAAATGTCTTTTCAATTGCTTATAGTCTTTTGAATCCGTTCCAGTCTAGGGCAGACAACAGGAAAAAACTTATTCTGAAAAAGGAAAGGTAAGAACACAGGAAAAGAACAAAAACACAGAGATTGTAAAATCAGACTGAATTGCAGAAGTTCTACACTGGCTGATAATCCAAGCTGAGAAATCATCATCTGAAATGTTTAAATAGGAACAAGCAAAATACTAGAGGAAACACAGAGGTGTGTAAGCACCAACTTTGTTCTGCCTGACCCCCAGCTGCTGCCCCAGAAAAGCAGTGGTCTTCCTGTAGAACTTGTGCTGCAACCTCTATCCCCTTTGGCAACTAAACACCTGAATGTTTCAGATGCCTCGGTGCCTGCTAAGCACTTGTTGCTAGGTATTTACACAGCTAAATCTCTGCATGGGAAATGTAATTTAGAGAGTAAGACTGTACTGCGAGTAAAATAAGCAGCTTAAAGTGACTTTCTCACTTATGATTCATGGATCTGAAGTTTCATATAACCTTTTATTAAAAAAAAAGTGATCACCAGCTGGTCTATATCCATATATGTTAAATTTCCATTCCTTACCATATAGCAAATCTTATTTGCTTGAAGAATTTTTGTATCTTTGGTATCATATTTTCTATTGTCTTCCACCAATTTAGGCTCTACTGACCTCAATTAATTATGAGAGAGAGAGAGAGAGAGAGAGAGAGAGAGAGAATAATGGTTGTTTATTGATCATTCTCATTCTCAGTAATTTCTGAGGATTTAGCATTGGAAAAGTCTCATTAAGTTGTCTAACTCAAGTGTTTTGTGCCGTTAAACACAGTATAGAATATCTTACTTAGACTTTAGTTGCAAAAGGTAGCATTCATTTTGTCATTCTGGATGAATATTTTGAGTATCTTAGGTCATATTTTCATGATGGTTACTAGCTCTGAGGTTTTTGGGAGGAGACAGCCAAGAAATTTTCCAGTTTAATACATCTGAAGAAAACATCTCTCATCGCTATATTAATTTCAAAAAACCCTCCCAATTACATGCCTTTTTATAGCTATGGTGGGACAAGTGGATGTATGTTCATTTCAAAAGAAATTCTGATAGCAAAGTGAACACTGCTTACATTATAGAAGAAATAATGCAGATATCGTATTTAAATGACTGGCTTATGTTTTACTTATCTAGCAGTTTTATAGTCAAAAAAGCTTTCAAAATTAGGCTTAATGATAAGTTCTCACAGGAACATTATGGTGTTTCGTTTCCAAGTTACTGATCAATTTTCCTCACCCATGCCTGACAGATGGCAGGTAACCCCAGTGAGGGCTGTTGTTTGCAAGCCAACTAGTTGTATATTTTGCAAGCAATATTTTAAAGAAAGATAATAAAATATTGATTTTCTTCACTAAAAATGGAACTGCAGAGTGTCCTTGAATGCAAATTGCTCTCAAGAATTAAATTAGCAATTCACAAAACCCAAGAAACATTTTTTCTGACCTCATTACAATAACAAAGCTATCTTAATTCTTCTACAAGTCTATGTGCCAGAATCTAATTTGACTGTGTTTAATCTTCAAAGATAAAAAGGTTTAATATTTTAGTAAACAGCTTACAAATTATATCAGACAAAGAATCTGCAAGGAATTTTACAATACTCTCTGTTGATCTGTCTTCCATGCTTTCCCTCTCAGGATAAATGACTTACAGTGCTTACCACAATGTTTTTTCACTTCAGAAAATGATATTTACCTGCATTTTGCTCTGCCAGGTTTGTAAAATTTTGGAGCAAAACATGTGATTTCTTTTGAATAAGATTACCCTATCAACGCACTCTTTCTTTCTTTCTTTCTTTCTTTCTTTCTTTCTTTCTTTCTTTCTTTCTTTCTTTCTTTCTTTCTTCCTTTCTTTCTTCCTTTCTTCCTTTCTTCCTTTCTTCCTTTCTTCCTTTCTTCCTTTCTTCCTTTCTTCCTTTCTTTCTTCTCCCCTTGTTACTATTAAAATAATCTCTTAGGCCAGAAATAGAGATTATCTGACTATAATAATTGTATGTAATCTTTTTCTTGTGCTCACACTGGACAGACAATCAAGAGATGTCTACCTCAGAGATAACCCTTGAAAACTATAATTTCTCGAAATACACCCGAATCCTTTTGGAATATATTTGGAAAATTCTTTTATCTAGTGCTTCATATTTCTTTAATTCTTGTCTTTGATAGATGTGTTAGAAATGAAATAATGATATTCAGATATTTGCCTAAGTGGCTAGGTGAACAATAGCACAAAAAGGCATTTAAAAGTTCGGGGACATAGATGCCTAGGAGTCACATTGCAAGAACCTCTCCTCTGAAACTGAGTTCTATTTTTTTGCTTACTCTGTAATTATTTATTATTTATATTGTGGTAAAATTTGTGTTCTCCAGTTAAGCTTTAATTTAGACACTCACTGAATAAAATTTATTTCCAGTAAAAAATTGTTTACAATAAAATATAAAAATACAGCAACAGTGATATAATTAAAGCAGAATGGGGATCACAAGAAAGCAATTATGTATTATTGGTTGGGTTTCTTGTAATATATAAGACATAATGATGCACTTTCAAGACAATTGTTAACTTGGGAAAAAGCATTGCAGTTATACATTGGCAAGTCCTGGTAATTTACACAAACATCTGTCTGTCAAGATCAGTTTTTAATATTTCTTCAAAAATGCATCTACAGTGCTGGAAAGCTCCTAATCTTTGAGTAAGAAAGGACAAACCAGATGATCAGCTCAAATACAGCCCAATATTCTAGATAACAGTGTAAAACAAACAAATGAACAGCAACAACCCCAAATATACTGGAATTGGGTTTGTGCTAAATTGATTCAATAGGGCTTTGTAGGAAATAAATTTTGTTAAGCAGATTTGATGAAATTTTAAAAATGACCAGATATTAGCAATAAGTCTAGGAATTCTGTTAATGGTAAACAAGACAATCACAGGTGTGTTTTTTTTCTGTATTTGACCATGAAGAGGCTTATTTTGAAGTATTTCATATATTCCTGGTATGCATTCTTGCTGCCTGTCCAAGACAAAGTTAATTGCAATGATCAGTATCTTTACAAGAATATAAGTAGATGTAGATGCAAAAGGACTTTTTTATTTTTTTTGAGAAAGACATAAAATAATCTAGGAATGCTCACTAAAACAAAACAAGAATGTGGGCATATTTTTAACAAAGACTAAAAGTATGGAGAACTTTTCAAAGTGGTGGGTGTTTCTCTGTCAAAATGGATTTTTCCAAGACATGTACTTTAGCTAAACATGAGATTTTCAAATCAAAAGCTGGAACAATTGGATAACCTACAATATACATGAGCTAATAGTAGTTTCTGGGATATTAAACATAATCAAACCCTGAGAAGCAATGGTACCATCACTATAATAAAATATCTGGAAGAAATTAACTGATTTTTAAGTTAAGCATTTCAGTACAGTGGAATTAACAGTAGAATTCCTACTAAATACATCCTTAAAGGTGCTGACAAACAAATAAATAAATAAAAATATTTAAAATTTTTTGAAAATTACAAAGCAAACACTCAAAAAATAGACTATTTGCTTTGACTAACATATTAGCAACTGAATAAGGAGTGTATGATCATTTATGCATCTAGTACAAGTATTTTAAATTTAGGTTTTAAAACATTTTTCCTGAAGTAATTGATTTACAGATGAACTTGTCATATGTATTTTTGTTCAGACACAAAGGCCCAAAGTGCACTCCAACACCCATTGAAGGCTATTAGAAACCTTCCATTAGAACAATAGACGCTGTATCAAGCATAGAAATTAAATAAAGTGACAAATAATAGGGTAGGAGGAAGCAGTGAAGGAGAAAATTCAGAATAGATATACAATGGGTTATGTCAGCACAATAGTACAGTACAATTACTATGGGTGTGGAAGTTTCAATGTTACAGAAAAAGGCTGTTTGTGAAAGACCTATTGTGAATATGACACGCATTTTAAACTTCTTTTAATACATCTCTAAAATTAGTTACTGAGGTTGCATAGTCTTCTACAAAGGAATTACGTGTAACGTGGCATTACAGGTGTCAGAAAGGTGTCTGAATGTGCAATTCCAACAGTTTTGCAATGCATAAGAAATAATTATTAAAAGTAGCTATGAACTAAATCACAGCAGTTATTGAGTGAATGATATTTGGTCAATGCAAATATTTAGGATTAAAATGTGAGATGTGTCAAAATTAACAGCAAGTACATGAATACCTGAGAAGCACTCATTCTTTCCATCAGGAAAATCTTGATCCCTAGTGCTATAGGAATCATTAAATAGCAAATGTGGACCTATCAATTTCCTGTTACAAATATAGATAGATTTACAATAATCCCTTTAACTTAATTTGAATGAAAACTCTCTTTCACTTTTCATAGTCATTCCTCCTCTTTTTTCAGTGACTAAGACATAAAGTAGAAAATAGCTGTGTAAATGGATTCTGTTCATTTCCTACTTGGAAAAAGAACATTTCACTGTTCATTCTTTCTTTCCTTTTTTTCTTTTTTTCATATTATTCTCTAAAACAAGCAGGAGGAAAAGTAGGGCAGTCTTTTGTAAAATGCTTATGCCAAATTAAACAGGCTCTAGGCCACTTTGATGACAATTTCCATTACTGGGCAGAATGAATGGATGAGAACAGAAAGCCAAAATCTACTGTCTAATTTTCTGGAAGCCCACTGACTTTCAGTATCTTAGTTCTGTTGCTCTTTCCACTTGTAATTAGGAAGAGATCTATCAACTCCAGCCACACACACCCTGCCCCACCTTCTCTATAGTGCCTCAATCCAGAAGCTGGGTTCACAGCAGAAACTAGAAATGTTCAACAGATAAAAATGAAATTACCTTTCTTCAACCTACCCCTGCAAGGATGGAGGACGCTATGAGCTCAAGTTATAGGAAACTGAGAGTATGAGGCAAACATAACAAGAGCCCCCCATTCCTTCAGAAGAATGTCTCCTCCTGTGTAGGCATTCTTGGACTGTGCTTTTCCTTCTGCTATTGTGGCATTTACAAGCCTGGATTATTGCAAGTAATAAACGTGCACACCAATGGACATGTATACACCTATGAATGTGATGCTTGCAGTTCCAGACCTACACTGGATGGCAGCAATAAAGTCAACATTTAGTAAGAAAATAATGGGAAGATAATACAGATGGAGGATGACCAGGTCAAGAGAAGAGTAAACCTGATTAGATTATAAAGAGCAAAATTCAAATGCCTGGTGCAGGGGAAATAATATGAACCCCCAATGTCCAACTAGTTGCATCCAGCAGAGGTAGCAATTTCTCTAATTCATCCAGACTAACTAGCATCATTCTCTGCAACACATTCCTTTACACACTGAAGTGCTATTCAAGTGTTGCTCAGTTATAACTTATTTTACTAGCTGATTAAAATGTTGAGTATTAAAACTGGCACTGGTTCAACCACCAGAGTTCATTAAATTACTCAGGAGATGTGGACTGCGATAGTAAGGCCCATGAGGTAAAATTAAATGTTCTATTTATCAAATCATACCCTGCTGTGCTATTCATTTGGTAATAAAAACTTTATTTTCTCCACTTGTGTCCTCTCTCATTAATGAGATAAAAAGCATAGTCATTTTATTGGCTTGTACAAATACTTGAACAATCAATCAAAAGCCTACAACCCTAGATAAAGCTCCTCTGGAACCAAAAATAAGAGATTATTTTTTGAGAAATAATTATGTTCCTTTTTATAGTTGCATGGGCTTTTTGGACTAATCAGTCATCATATATACCAAAGTGATAAATATCCATTATCTGACAAAGATAATTCTAATGATATAAGGACAAATGTTTCAGTTGTACAGCTGTGATATGTTTGTTTTGCCCCCTTTCACATGATTTTGGTAGTAAAGAGGCTGCAGGGGTGGCTCTGTGAGAAGCTGCTAGAAGCTTTCGCCATGTCCAGCAGAGCAAATGCCAGCCAGCTCCAAGATGGACCTGCTGCTGGCCAATGCCAAGCCCATCAGTGGTGGTGGCAGCATTTCTGGGATAACATAGTCAAGAAGGGGAAAAAACCCTTGTTGTAACAGCAGCAGAAGTCAAAGGAGAGGAGAGACAATACACGAAAACAACTATGCAAACCCCAAGGTCAGCGAAGAAGGAGGGGGAAAAGATGCTCCAGGTGCCAGAGCAGAGATTCTCCTGCAGCCAGTAGTGAAGACCATGGTGAGGCAGCTGTGCCCCTGCAGCACATGGAGGACCATGGTGGAGCAGAGATCAACCTGGAGGGCTGCACACTAGAACAGGTGGATGCCTGAAGGAGTCTGTGACCCCATGGGAAACACACACTAGAGAGGGTTTCCTGGCAGGATTTGTGAACCCATGGGGGAATCATGCTGGAATAGTCTGTTCCTGAAGTACTGCATCCCATGCCAGAGCAATCTGTGAAGAGCTGCAGCCTGTGGGAAGAAGTCAGGTTGTGGAAGTTGTGAAGGACAACTGTTGTTGTGGGAAGGACCTCACACTGGAGCAGGGGAAGACTGTGACGAGCCATTCCCATGCAAAGGAAGGAGCAGCAGAGATGTGTGATGAACCCACCACAAGCCCCGTTCTCCATTTCCCTGCACTGCTGGGGGAAAGTAGAAAGACTGTGAGTGAAGTTAAGCCACATGCTTAATCCTGACTTTGAGGACCTCAGTCCTGAGGCTTGTGAGGCTGTCTCTGAACTTGTCTTGACCTGTCCGGCGTTTTTATTTTACCTGATTTTGCTGTAGCAGCAACTTCTTTTGTGATCAGGAGTCTATGTCTAAGTGGTTTTACTTTTGCTTATCTTTGTGTGATACACCATAGTTTTTATACAGATAACAGTAACAAGAAGTTATTCTGTATAAATTCAAAAATTTAAGACTGTAACTTGATAATGTAGTGTGGAGAAATCTATGCCTCTTACAACAGCAGAGGCCCAGAGAAGTGGAAAAATAGGATGCAGCATAAGGGAGTACAGGCATGGGATGCTAATACATGGTTCTCAGGCTTGGTACTGGTCATAGACCCATCCTTATAAACAGTTGACCAGTGGTCAGCTAAAGAAGCTCAGATGTGGAACTAGACAAAAACAGTTTGAGGAGCAGCGAGGAGAACAAATAGGAAATAGTTTGCACCATATCTAGCAAATTTGAGTATAATGTGAACTTGCTGACCGATGAAGAAAGACCAAGGTGTAAAAGCAGATTTGCAAATATTAAAATGAACTAGATCATGGAAAGGGGGAAAAAAAGCCCAGAAGCATCATAGTCATCCTTGGTGAAGGGCAAGGGACACTGATGACTCATTGTTCCCTACCCCAATAGATGGAAGGCATCAATATTACCAGCCCAGAGAGAAGTGAAGAGTAATTTAAAAAAACCCAAACAACAGGAGAAGTAAACTCCAGGAAATGTGTGTAAAAAAGTTAAATGTGTTGCTATTAATATTTAGAACTTTTCTATACAAGAGAATTTTTTTTTCTCTTGTGGTGAGTTGACTTTGACTGGCTGTCGGATCCCGACCCAGCAACTCTTACTTTCCCTCCTCAACAGGACAGAAGAAATAAGTAAGAAAAAATAGGATGCAGTATATTGTGACTTCAGATAAAGACAGAACATCACTTATCAAGTACTAGCATGGGCCAAAACAGACTCAGTTTGAGAAACGTGATCTAATTTATTGTCAATTAAAATAGAGTTGGGTGGTGAGAAAAAAAATCTAAATCACTCTCCCCTCAGCACACCTTTTCCCTGGCTGAACTTCATTCTTTCACTGATGACTTCCTTTCTTTTCACCCCAAGCAGTGCAGAGAGAGGGGAAACAGAGGGTTGTGGACAGTCCACAACAGGTCGTCTCCAATGCTGCTTCTTTTCATGCTTTTCCTGTTCTCCAACATTGTGTCTCCATGGGCCACATTCCTTTCAGCAGTTACCCACACAAAGAGTTTCCAGTTCCAGCACACCCACTGCAGGGCACTGCTGAGCCCTGCCACCAAGGTTGGGGTGCCTTGGGGAAAATGTATTGAAGAAAGGGGAGAAAATACCACTGAGTGAGGAGGAGAGAACAAAAACAAACAGCAGAGGGTACACTGAGGGGAGGGAAGAAGGAGGGGAGGAGGTGCTCCAGGTGAGGGAGAAGAGACTCCCCTGCAGCCTGTGGAGGCGGCATGATGAGCAGATATCTACTCTGCAGCCTGTGGATGACCACACACTGCAGCAGGTATGTATCTGCTGAAAGGACTGTGGCCTGTGGAGACCCACCAACTGCAGAATGGGAAAAGCATGAACAACAAAAACACTGGAGAGGAGTGTTAATGGATTGACCACCATCTCTCTCTGCCTGCACTCTTTCTTTCCTGAGTGGTACTTAGGTAATGCTGAACCAGTATTTGTTCTAGAGATTTCATACATTTGTAGGAAATACAGAAAGTATCATTATAGGGTGTAAGGAAGAAGAGCATTTTCTATAATTAGAGATAATTATAGCTATGAATAACTACTCCATCATTTTATATAAAGAGCAGTGACAGAAAAATCAGTGAATATCTTATTGGAAATCACACAAGTATTACAGTACAAAATTAAGTCGAGCATTTCAGACTTCTAGGCCAGTAGCATAAACAGAACATATTTTGCCACTTCGCTAGCGTACCCTTACAGTATCTGTTATAGACGCATTGCCTCTCTGGGATAACATACTACTCACTGGTTAACACAAAAAAAGATTATCCATCTTTCATAAGGAACTAGGTTACTTAGCCTGGAGCTTTAGCTTAGATACTGCTGGTGTGACACTGAATCATGTTATCCAGAATTACCCCATGTTTTGGTGTACTGAGCTGTTCTAGGATCAGGTAGACTCTGACTGTTAGAACGAAAACTTGCCGATAGTTTCAAGCAATCTCAGGCATTTTGTAACATTATGGACAACATAGCTATATATATTTTAAATGTAGTAAGTTTGGAATGTCACTATTGGAAGATCACTATTATCTGGCACTGGTTCTGTAAATGGCAAATTTAAGCTTCCATTTCTTTGCTGAACATTGCTAATTGTTTTGCCATCTACTTCTCTTTCTTACATAATTTGATTCATCTACTTATAATGTTCTGTCTGGCAACAAAATGAATAATGATAATTAAAACCTGCTCTAAGCTTTACTTACCACTGCAAATGTGAGCAATTGTCGAGAGGGATTGGAAAGGAGTGCGGAGTCACAGAGGTTACCCTTAGGAAAGTAGATAAGAATTTAGATATGCATGGCCGAGATTAGTTGATGGCTAGGTAGAAACATATTGGAAAGCAGAAGGAGATTTCATTGCTTAAATATAGACTTTTAGGAGCACTTTTTTTCAATATAAAATTCCCTCTAGCCTCCCATTGTTCAGAAGATGTCTCCTGGAGGTCACACTTTATATGCAGAAGTCCCTTGCAGATACCTCAGACCCCCTAACGGTTTATGAAGGGGTCCTGGAGACTGAATCTTGTATTTGAGTGCCTGAATTGTACCTCAGGTGCTTTCAGTTTCCTTTCAGTTTCTTTCACCTGACTATGTGCTGCAGTAAGGTATCAGGACTATTCAGAGAGCAGAGACTACTGTTTGCCCTGAGGTGTTTCTGGAGAGAATCTGATAGGTAAGCTCTGCAAAGGAGAGAGAGTGATGTTTCTCACTGGTGGAAGTGTAGGCAGGAGATAAAAGGGAGAATCGTAGTTGTCAGTATTTTGGTATGTGGGAGAGCAGGTGATGATGGAGAAAGGGTCTCAGGTGAGAGAGGGATGAGAAGAGGTTGCTGAACCCTTGTCTTAGCAGAGAACAATGGGAAGATATGATTTTGTGGGTTTAGGATTACAAATCTTTTTTTCTCTTTGTCAAGAAAACAATAGTTTCCCTTAAATAATCATTTTTGCGTCTTGGCTCCATCAACCAGTCAAACCGATCTATTTATAAGAATTAAAATATTCCTAAATATGTATTGTTTTAAAATATCCATTATCACTATCAAATGTCCTTGATTATCACAGGGCTGGCACCAAAACTCAAAATAAGTATTCATGAGATATATTTGGGAGGCATTTTTGCTATGAAGATGCATTTTAAATCTTCCAAATTAATTTAAGAATGGGGGAGTTACAAATTTAGCCAGAGACTAAATTAGACTACATTCATATGGATTCCTATTAATAATAGGAATAGTTAGCAAATTAAAGTGGGTCATTTCAGTAAGGCTCACTAATTTACAGATTTCCAGGCCTGTTCATCAAAATTTCAGTATTATCTAGTTGTCATGTAGTTTGAGATTAGATATTTCTCTTATAGAAATGGATCAATGGAACATTCTTGGAATAGATGATGAAACAACAAAAAATTAAAAAGGAAAAAGTCAGTGAATGTACTTGATGCCTAAATGAAGAACTGGTAGAAGATACTCAGAAAAAACCCAATACAAGCAGTGAAGGGTTAACACTGTACTGAAGCATAAAATTGGAAGAAGAAATATCAGGAAGGATATGTAGCACATGGCTTGATGAAGGATACCTAAAATGTTTATCATCTCATATTATGCAAACCATTCAGAGCATGAAATCTCAAAAGGCAAAAATGTCATACTGGCTGATAAGCCCAGAGAGATTTTTCAGTGTCAAGAACAAGAAATAAAAGTGTTTGGATTTTATGAGCAACCAGACAACAAACCTTGCAAAAGAACTGATGGCTTCTTACATTTCCTTGCTAATTACTAAATATAAACACATACACACAGTCAGAAAAATAAATGCTCATTCTTCCCAATACATCGAGAAGGTGTTTCGTTATACAGGGGGGCACATTTGCAACTTTGCTAAATTGTATTTTATTGTCCAGTACTGAAATTAATTGTGTTCAGTGATAAAGTTACTTGATGCATTTCTATGAACTTCCAAATAACAGAACCTCTTAAAATGTGATCCCAAATGACTTGTAATTCACTGAGTCTAGAAATGCATTTATTTCAGCTTGACCACTTGCCACTAAAGATACTTTCCTGATGGGAAGGTCTAGGATCCTATGTTATTTAGTAGTTCATTTTAAGAGAAGATAATAAGAAAATATTGTATATGAAAAAGGGCCATGCTGAACAAATCAATGTTGCAACAGAGCTGAGAGGTGTTGGAAAGCAGTAGAATTTAAAAAAATCTAGAAGAGAAATCCTGTGGCTTCCTAGGTGAAATTTATATGAAGTCTAAAGATTCTAAAAGTGATGTAGAAAGAATAAATTTAATAGTTTTTCTCTTGAACTTGAAAGTGGTTTATGTTTTGTAGAGAAATGGGAATAAGCCGTCTTGTGGAAAAATCCTAATGCTCTTTTTTGACACCAAAATTGCATTTATTTCATATACTTGCTTGAGCTGTTCTTTACTGAACTTACACCCAGTAGGGCCTCAGTTCAGTTGGCTAAATATTGCCACTTGAGATGATTGAAAGGATCCCAGTATCTGGGTGTGTTGGCAGTTAAGACAACATGCCTATGAAAGGTTATGGACAAAAGATTTTACTGACGTGACATGTGAATGCCAGGCAGCGTAGCCCATTGTATCTCTAATTACAGCAGAGATCTGCCTTCAAGAATAAGTTAAGCCCTATATCTCAGCTGGCTATAGTAAGAGCTTGGACACAGTGTATATGTAGATGTTTACATAACTGGGGTATATTTAAGTATATAAACCTCATATTGAACCCCAGCTTAGCTTGCTAAAAGAGGAAGATATGACTGGAAAGAAACATGTAAAGATAATTCACTTTGTTGTGGAATTTAGGCAAATAAAGTAGGCTTGGACTTCAAACAATGAAGCCAGATATGGTTTCCTATCTGCCAGGTCCCCTTAGGCACTTTTAAAATGTTTTGATGACATTCCATGTTGATCAGTGTGACTAGATTCAATAACCCTTAGTATCTATCTTTTCACTGAGACAGAAGAAGCCCTCTTGGAGTTGTCATGAAATCAATCATACAATAAATATTTGTTTCCTGTTTACTGAAGTAGGTCTGGCTTTCAGTCATTGGAGAGTATTACTTGTACTTGTTAGAAGAGTTTGTAATTAATGTCCAAACCCATCTCTACGTCATGAACATTGCTTCCCTTTGCCCAGGAAAGTGGTGGAGTCACTGTCCCTGGAGTGTTCAAAAAAGTGTGTGGGTATGGTACTTGAGGACATGGTTTGGTGGTGAACATGGTGGTGGTGCCAGGCTGATGGTTGGACATGATGATCTTAGAGGTCTTTTCCAACCTTGATGATTGTGTTATTCTACGATACTATAATTCTATGCACGTGCAAAGGCCTTTTCTTCCTCAGACTTCATGAACAGAATGTGGGAGAATTACCTTCCAGAGAGACAACTCTGGGAGACTATTTCATTTTTCACTCTAGGACAGACAAGCTCTGCACCATTGCATGAATGAAGTAAATGAGAAGTATTTAAAATAATATATTAAACTGTCAATACTGTTTCAAATTAGATGTTTCAGTTTCACCCAATTTAAAGAAAAAAATATTTTAAAAAGGCATGCTTTACAAATCTGTAAAAGAAACCATTAAATAAAATTGTCTTGATAAATGAGTTCTTAAGGGTAAAAAGAGTTAAGGAATAATAATATGCACAAATACTAACTATCCCAAAATAGAAGAAGGCAAGGAAGCACAGGTAGGAGAGCAATGAGACTAAGTTTTGAGTCCTCCATTAAACTCAAACCTAAGCAGAAGTCTTATAGAAAGTAGAAACAAGTTGCAAGTATCCATGAGGTTTATAAAAAAGTAGCACAAGCATGAAGAGATTTGGATTAGAAAGGCTAAGACAGAAAAGAAGATGCAAATAATATGAGTCATCAAAAATGGTAGCCATAACTTTGTAGATGGATTAGTATGATATTGTAGGTCTACTGTTTGCTGGGGAGGGTGGACTGTAAACAGATGACAGGAGGATGAAATGTTTAATGCATCTTTTTTGCTTCTTCCCCAAAAGGTTAGCTTGAGCTACTGATTAGAGAAGTCAATGCCAGTGAAGGCAGAATAAGATAATCCGTTTCATTACTGAAATTTAGAATGTAATGTTTTTTGATGAGCTTTAGGATATCTGTAATATCTTCATGGAACTAGCAGTTATGACACAAATCCTCCTGAAGAAACAACTGGAGGTCAGTCAGCACACCTGGAAGTATCTTAGCAGCAGTAGTTAGTGCTTAGTCTGAGCAAAAACTACATGTTTGAACTGAATCTAGGTCGAGGCATCAGTAGGAAATTTATACTAGTGATGGTTTTTGTAACTCAGAAGTATTGACAACATCTCAGAGCAATTCATTGTCAGGATTTATGACTGCATGTCAATTTTAAATTAGAACCCTTAAATTCAGATTTGTTATGAAGGTGCTTGAAGGTGTGCCAGGTACTGGATTAAAATACCCTCATGTACGCACACCAAACGTCCTTTTGAAACAGGGAACTTGAATCAGGGTAAGAATACCCGGCAACATCTCAAATAGCAACAGATGTTACTAATCCTAAATTCCCACTGAGGTCAGTGGAACACAGATGCATTTCGGTTGCTCAAACTTAAGCCTCTAGTACCACTTGTGCTCTTCAGGCTAGCTAATGAGGACATGGGGCTCACACTGATGTGGTATTATATCCCCAGTGGCTGTCTTGGAGACACTGCATGACCTCAAATGATACTAGACACTTGTATGTGTAATTTAATCAAACTGGGGGTCAATTTCTCTGTATTAAGATCTTAGACACACTCAAAACTTGTGGAAACTTATATGTAGATAAGAAGTTATGCTATTATACCCTTATAAACTTAACAAATACATATGTATTTGACATATATTCTGCCCTGAAGTACAAGGAGAGGCAGTGCAGTAGTGGTCATAGAACTAGCGGGGAAGAGGAGTGTATAGGAGAGGGATATAGATTTATACTGACAAAGAAAAAATTCTGAATTAATAAACTATTTCAAGCTTCTGAAAGATAATGGACAAATGAATTAATCTGAGCTTGAAAAAAAAAAAAATCTGGTCCAACTCACCTGATTTTTTTTAATAATCCAGGTAAAGAAATAGATTTTTGTTGACTCCTCTACAGAGGCCTTAAACAATGTTTGGAAAACTGTGCCCAGAGAATTATTTGTGGTTCATTGCCAGAATGAAAAGATGTAGAGAGTGGAGCTTCATTCGTTTTTTCATTAACAACAGGGATGATGGAATCAAGAGCATATGATTAAATTTTCAGACAACACATAGCTGGGAGGGACTGTAGGCATACTAGAGGACAGGATGAGAATCAAAAATGATCTTGACAAATTGAAGAAATGGTCTGGAAAAAAAACCAGATGCAGTTCAACAGAGACGAGTGCAAGGAATTACATTTAGACAGATATAATTAACAGCATAAGTGGGAAGAAAAACAAATGGTTGTGAAGAAATTAATTCCCTGCCTTTCCAGGGATTATAGTGGATCATAAACTGAAATTGAATCTGTAAAATCATCCTGTTGTGAAAAAAAATCATATTCAAAGTATAATCAAGAATGTAAGTGTGCAAGATGTGTTAAGCCTATTTACTCATTAGTGGGGCAACAGGTAGAGTACTGTCTTGGCAGGTCGCCTTCAAAATATATGTCTGCCAAAAAGAGGAATTTTAAATTAAAGCAATCCCAGATGCAGATCGGAGATCTAGAAAACAAGATCTAAAAGGCAGCATTGAATAAAGTATAGTGAATAAGATACCATGGAGAATATGCTGAAAAATTCTCTTTTTAAAAAAGGTTATTGTTACAGAAAAAT
The DNA here is from genome assembly GCA_013397725.1 of Rhagologus leucostigma. NCBI lineage: Eukaryota > Metazoa > Chordata > Aves > Passeriformes > Rhagologus > Rhagologus leucostigma. Next base: position 489,184 of record VZTD01010888.1, on the reverse strand, counting down.
ACATCATGCTGGGTCCAACAGACCAAGAGGCTGCTGAGGCTCTTACAACTCCATGCCATCGGTGCAACCAGTAGCAAATGGAACTTGTGGCCCCAGCAGGCACACACACGCAGAGCACATGTAAACACCACACACACACAGAGCTGTCCACACAGACCACAGACACACAGAACACTCCCACAAACACAGAAGGCAGCAACAGTGTTATACTGCCCCATCTCTAGCTGAGCAGGGTGGAGGTTTTCTAGTGAAAATATATTTATGCACATGAATATAAATATATATCTACATATGTGTAACATGGACCTTCCTCAGAAGCTTGGCTCTGATGTTCAGTTTGTCCAGTAGCTGTGCCTGGATCCCAGTTTCCCTGGTTTCTAGCACCTGGGCATACGAGCCCCTGACATTGCAGCCCCTCTCCAGTTGCTGGTGCAGACCATCTCATTCATACACACACGATCACACTTGAACACCCAGAGCTGGCTGGGACTCCACTGGTGCCCTGCAGTCAAATTCCCCTGATTCTCATCCTTACAGACACACAAACCAGCAGATCTTGCCCCTTGAGACTCCAGATCCTACAGTCTCTCTAGAAACTGCTGGCACTCCCCTGGTTTCCCAGAGTCCGGGAAAGTCCTATTTCCTCCTGGGGTCTCACCCGTGGAGACACCTCTTCCCTCCAGATCCCTGAACTTTGTCACCTGCTCGCTGGCTCATCTGACTGAATTTTCACTAGTGATCACACACATTCCTACCTAGGTAATCCCTACCAAGGGTTAACTCCAGGTACTGCACTGGGGACACGTGGGTCTCTGACTCAAGTCCCACACCAGGACTGGCACTTGGATTTCACTCAGTTTGGTCTCTCCAGTCCAGTTGCTGGCACCCAGGCAAGTGCACCCTCTGATCTGTGGTCTCACACCTATTGCTGGCGTTCAGACACCATCCCACAGACAAGGAAGTTCTTCCTGCAGAAAAAATAGCTAAAAATTGTACTGAGCAAATGCAGAGTATGGCCAGGCAAATTATTTTGAGCAGCAAGCTATTTACATGCAACTAGCCTTTTTTATCTCCTCATCGTTATGTTTTCCCAATCTTGTTCCTACTCAGATCATCTGGATTCCCTTCAACACTTTTGGTTATTCCCTAAACATCCCATTATGAGTCTTGAACAATCCCCAAATGCTCTTCCCCTGCATCCCATAAAGTGTTCTATACACCTAGGCAGTCACTCCACTCAATCCAAAAGACGCTCCAGCACTGACGCATTGTGATGAGTCCACATGTGACACCCATCACAGTTAATCAGTGTCAGAGCATAGGACACATTATGGGATGCAGAAAAAGTGATAAAAAGGGTTCCCGTGGGAAGGGGTCTGAGTGCCAACAACAGGCGTGGGACCACAGGCTGGTGTGTGCATGTGCCTGGTTGCCAGTAACTGGACTGGAGAGATCGGAGTGCCTTCTCGGATTGAATAGTTTCTGAATGACTAGCCTGGATTTTCTAATTTTTTTTGATTTAGGACGTGGTTATATCATTCACAGGCAGACAGTCTTAGGACCTGTCTTCCATTGGTGAACATTTTGCCAGAAGGGTAAAGAGCAGGTGGTCACAGGAAATCTCAGGTTGCAAGCAAAGCCGAGAATATTCAATGGCGATACTAACTAAATTAGAGTGAAATGCTTGGGATTCTTCCCGAATTTGAACAATTGACCAGCAATCAGATGAAAGAAAAAAATGGTAGTGGCATGCTTTCACATGTTCAGTAATTTTGTACAGCTAGAGCTCTAATGGATTTCAGCAGAATTAATCCCTAGATCTTCAAGATTCTTTCAGGTTACATATTATGAGGGAAACTTTCAAAAGTAAGTTCCTTGTAGTTACTAATGTCAGCACATAACTTTTCTTCAATAGCTTAGTGCTACTTTTCAGCTCATTGAACAGACAGTTGTAAAATTTCTGTTTATGTAAACAATACTTACCCAGTTAACAGCCTGTTCGTAGTAATAACAATTTGCCCAAATTCTACATTTTCCAACCCCATGGAAAGAAATCTAGTGAAATAATTTTGATTAGGTCATTCAGTCTTTTGCTAGTACATGCAAAGTATGCATTAAGTAGTCAACATTAAGAGAAGACATCAGGATAACCCCTGAAAATGCTTAGAAAAATATCATTATCTGTGGTAACCATTCATGGAATTACGGAGTTTTTTTCCTACTTACAGTGGAAAAAATAATACAGTCTGGTTAAGTTTTGGGGTTTTTTTTTGCATTGCAATTTTACATAATTAGCATTATACACAGTTTTAAGAAGAGAATAATCTTTCCTGTAACTTGTCTTTATTTTGGTTAGATGTAATACTTGTTTGGAATTTTAATTGTTGCATAATTTTTCTGCATATGAAACAGAAATATTTATAGTGTGAGGATGACCTAACAGTTAGAGATGGAATCCTCTGAGATCATTGATTTAATTTCTGAATTCTGCAGATGAATCACATTAGAGAATTTGCTTCAGATTCCCTTCATGTGATGAAAATTTATTAATATTTACCAGTGTTGGTGTGCAGCAAAATTATTTAATTTTTATGTAATACTTCGAGATAGTGTCATGGTGTGTACTGTTTAGTAAGTGCTTTAGTTTTCACAAGAGACAAATTACCTTTTATTTTATTTGTGAAATCTGATCCAGCAGTATGAGATTTGTACTGGTCCACTTAAAAGAACGCAAGTACTGACATAGCTGTAGATTTTTACGTACATGTATTTGAAAATGATTATGAATTTCATAAAGGTTACTATAATCAGCAACAGATCTTTCACCTATGTTAGTGCTCTTCACAGAGACCTTCATTTAATGTTCTCTGTAGAAACAGCAGACTGCAGAGAACTGATTAATAAAGTTTCAGTTCAAGTTTCCTAGACATTCTCATTTAATATTTTTATATTATTTAATTTACTACAAATAATTTAAGAATTCAGAGTATGTAATAAAGTGACTGTTCACTCTTATCTTCACCTCTTTCTCCAGGAAAACCATTGAGCATCAAGTTAAACAAAGAACAGGATGTGAAATAAATAGTAATTCAGTCTATGGAAGTTAAGAACAAATTCATCTTTTTAAGATATAATGCTTGATTAATCATTGAGTTTAAAAACACTTAAGTAATCTTAACTAAATACCATTGCTGTTCTGTGCATGAAAACGCTGCTGATTTTTTGTACAAAGGACAGTCTAAAATCTAGGTGCTCTCTAGGAATCATACAGGACCATAATGCGCCTAAGTACTTGAAAAAATATGCCAAGATATAATGCTTTGTTTTCCAGAATAAACCAATATATGCAAAATTGGAAAAAAAAAAAAAAGAAGAGACAAGGAGATAAAGAAATTAATTAAGAATTAATTAAAGAAATTCATTTACATTTACTGTGTGAGTTCATGGTAATATTGCCTTTTATTAACAGAAAATATATTAAGTTTGAAAATAATGCTAAGGAACAGGAAAGAACATTTTACATATATCACGACTATTTCATTGTTTATGTAAATTAAGCATCTTGCTAAAGAAGTTCACAGGACATGAAGAGTTAATGCAAGACACACAGGAAAATGACCTGTCAATTTTTTCAGCAACATAATAATTTAAATAATTACAGAATATCATTAACAAAAAGTTGTCTGGTGCTGGTTCCTTTTTTGATCATTCTGCCAAAAAAATGAAAGGTAATAAATTCCCCGTGTCTACTGGGAAAAAAAAAAAAGACAGAAAGCCATAAGCTAAAATGTCAGCTGATCCTGACTTGGGGCAGAACGGTTTGACTGAATAACCCTATGAGGTTCCTCCCAGTCATATTTCACATGAGTACATAATTAGAAATTGGCAAATGTTTTGAAAAATGCTTAGCTGAAGTAAACAGAGCAGTCACGTATCTTCCATTGTGTGTCCCTGGAGCTGTATGCATTTGTGATAGTTCTGTGACACAGAACAGTCTTGCACCTGCCCAGCTTTTTTTCTCTTACTGATGTCAAAGAGCATTATGAAGAGAGCCAAATATATTGTCCTGATTTCTCAGACTGTGTGACAGAGTCAATTAAAGGTTAATAGAGTTCTCCTAGGTCTGGCAGGAAGTTAGTGGCATAGGAATATAACCAAAATTTGAGGATTCTCAGTTTAAACATAAGCGTATCATACCTAGCAGTGTTCACAGCACTTTGAAAAAGAAACCTCCTGTTGCATGTACCTCATGCATATGGTTAGTCACTGGAAAAACATATCTAACGTATTGGTATGGCATGCTGGAATATTTAAGTTTGCCCAGTCACAGAATGGTTTGGGCTGGATCTTAAATATAATCTACTTCCAGATTTATCAATTTTTTCCAATGTTTTTGGAGCTATGCTGAATCCATAAAATGTCTCAAAAAGGAGTAAAGATCACACCCGTTTCCTCCAATTTTTTTTTTCCATTTTATTATTCCACAGAAAGAAAGAGCTGGAGAGTTCCCCATACTTAAACACAATATGCTTGTGTGTGTATGTGTTGTGGTTTTTTACTATTATGTTATTTCCATGCAGCATAACTAACCCCATCTTTTACTGTGATTTCCTTAGTTAAGTGGTACAATCTGTAGGGAAAACTTTCACAGCAGCTGTTCCCCTCCTTAAAGCAAGATTCACATCTTAAAGCTTTTCTTCCGCAGATTAAATGGGAAGAGCATGTGAGGCATTTCTCTTATCATAGTTATATATTTATAGATGCATTTTGATGGTATTTTTATGCCACCATATATATACCTAATCGAAAGAGCATCCTTAGAAAAAGAAGAAAAAGAAAGACAATACAAGATTTTCAGAAGTATTAACATACTGTCATGACTGAAATTCTAGTGATTTTAGTGTCATAAAAATTATGATGTGCTTTACATCTCTGGACATTCGTAATTTCAAAGCCTGTGCAATGCAAAACCTGAATACATTCAAAGTAATTTTTGGCAGGTTGCACACCCTGCTGGTATAGGTATAGCCTCTGTGGATCAAAGCCCTGATTCCATTTTCTGCCTCATAATGCATACCTCCAAAAGTATGTCTGAGACATATTGGAGATTACTTAAATTCTAACTCCTTTCTTCTGCTGAAATGAAAAAAAACCTGAACTCCTAAATAATATTAAATTTACATTATTTTGGAGGCATGGATGGCTTTTCATCTTTTGATAGAGACTGAACATCTGATTGTATGTTTACCCACGCAAATAAGCATTTGGGAAACAAAGAAAATTACAAGTCCAATAGGAGTTTCCTAAGAATCACAGCTTCTGACATTTGAACACCCAGTAAGACAACCTAGAGTCCTTACAAGCATCCTTGCTTGGTATGTGGTGGCAGAGTTTAATTTTATTTGAATTTACAATAAAAAATATTTCACATACTGTTTTGCTTTGTACAGGAAAGACCAAATGTGAGCTAATACAAGTAGGAAATGGACCACAAACCCTTCATTTCAGTCAAGGAAAAATGCCAGTCTCGTAGGTAGACTTCAGTCAACAACAACCACAAAACTGTAGTAAACAAGCTGTGGGATCTGACAGATGGTGCAAAACATTTTGTGTGCCCTGGCATGAAATACTTTTGCTTCTTGAATTAATTGTAATGCCTTTATTTCTGTGGGGGAAACCTAATCATAGAACAAAATATCCAATTCCTGGAATAATAATTTTGGATATAAAAGGTTCAAATTCATGTTCCTTGTCCATATCAAGCAAAAAAAGGATTTAGCTGTTCCCTTGTGTTTCCCTGCACTTCACCAGACTACTGCTGAATCTTCAGCACTCTGTCAGACTACAGGCTATTTTAACCCTCCTAATTTAGTTTTGTTCAGAAATTCTATCTGCAACTTTATAATGTAACTTTCACTAATTCCTTTTCTGTTGAAATTAATACATTGTGTTTCAATACTATAATCACACTTCTGTGAAGAAACTTTTATGATTTACTCAGGTTATACTTTTATCTCAGAATACTTATTTCAATATATTTCTCTCTTGCTCACCTTCCTTTTTTTTGGTCATACATTCTGATTTTCAGTCATACAAAAAAGAATTAACAAATATTACAAGCAGTGCAGATGAATGAATAGCATGAAAGTAGGGTATGACTCTTTTCTGCTGAAAACAGAAATAGATAATGACTTTGAAACACTCAAGAAACAGTGCCAAAAAATCTTCAAAAATTTAACAAGATAATCAAGTAATTATAATAACCTGTGTTAAGAAGAGTCTTGACAATGGCTGTTATGATACAAATAACATCACAAAATTGCATGCCATCTTTAAGTGGGTTTGCTTTTATATGTGTTCTTGTCTGCATATTATGAAAAAATAATATTACTTTGGAGACAAGAGCTGTTAAATTAAGGAAATATTGAATTAAACAATGGCCAGTCCTTCAATTTATTTTTAAAGAGAAATTGTGCCAAGTGGCACAGAACACAGTTTGAAGGTCATAACAGTAGTGACATCTCCGTGAAAGAAACCTGTTGCATTTACTTTTCCCTTCTGATAGTGTTTCTAACAGCCAAGGCTGTTGCAAAATAATATTTATGGTGTCAAACTCAGTCTCTTCTATTTCTTCATTCATTATTGCTGCTCATTGTCGTTACTTTCTTTTTTCCTTCAGCAGCACTAACCTTGCCTCTGTCTGTAAAAGCACAGATTACTTTAGCTTGTAGACAATAATGAGTAGTTTCAGTGCACCCTTAGAGTTTAGATCATTATCTAGCACATATTTCCCATTCCTCTGTTTTAATTTTTAAGATATTTGTGTACATTTTTCTCTTGATATTTTACTTCCAGTGCAATAGCATCCCCCACTATAGACCTCAGTCCTCAATGTATCAATGTAACCTTTTCTGAAAAACACTTTTTAAGAAATTTCAGCAAATCTAGGTTGCCAAGTCCAGGTGATTGATGACTTGAAGCCTGAACTGCATCAGTATTGTTTTCCGACAATTTTTTCAGGTTTCTTATCCTTTCTAACCTCTCAAGAAAGAGTATATCATTTCTTTCCAGAATTACTATCAATTTTTCTGATCACACATAATAAACTTTGTCCCATAACCCCTTACCTTGTTTATGCACTCCTGGCATCTTACTCATTGATATCACCTTTTCAGTTCCACCGTTTCATTTCTCTGAACTTCCTTTTCTGCCACAAGACATTGAATAATTTTCTACTTTTTAAACCTTATCTTCAGCCTTGCCTCCTCTGAGATTTTGTTGTGCTTTATCTGTAGAACTGTTTCATTAAAATTGTCTTTTTTTTTTCCTTCTTTTCTTTTTCACTGTGACCGGAGGCATCTAACGCAACTGGCTAAAACTGTGCCGTGTATCATGGCAGCAAATATTGGGCAACTTTCTCACATAGCTATATCTGCATATGTTTTGAATGGAGACTAAATCTCTCCCAATTTGTTCAGTATTCTGAGACACATTCTTTTCTGTCACAACAAATTTGTGCATTTCTTCACGATGATCCTTCAAGATACCTGGCTAAATTTTCCTCAGTGTCAACTATTCACTTGTCAGTATGAATATTTTTCATCAGGTGTGTACATTTCCATTTGAAAAGCATGTCAAAGCTTGTGAAATTTATTTTTGGATCATGAGCTTTGTCTTTCACTGTGGCTAAAGTTTATTTAGTGACACCAACAGAAAATCAAACAAATAAAATGAGAAAAATATCCAGTCATGCTCAAGTCACTGTAAGTGATAATTAGTTCTCACTGTGTTCATTTTTCCATTGAATTTAATTTCTGTGGATGGTTACAGCTAAGAATTATGATTTAAATGTCATATGTTGTATATTCAACAGCAAGAAACAGATTATACATATAAATTTATCAAATTTTAAATAATGAATAAATACTAACTGAAAAACACCTTTCAGTCTTGGGTCATTTAAAGGCTAATAGTTGCCTGAAGCCAGTGCTACAGCTAGATGTCAAAACAGAACAGCTGTAGTATAATGTCACCCTCTTTTCTGGATAGCCACCACTACACGTGCAAACATGTAAAACTTTATGCTAATTGAAGATGACATGTGTTTGTTTCCTTATTAGGGTTATGCTTATCACAGGTGAACCAATTTACCTCTTACTATATGCAGAGATCTGCCCTTACTTGCTACCACTTTTTACCTCAATTTTATTTTTTTTACTAAAAATCTATGCCGTTTTGTCGGCGATTGAAACTCAGACTGAGTCTGAGTCTGGTTCTGGTTCCCGGATCTCCGATCTGAATCCCGACCTGAATCTCCGATCTGGATCGTTTATTCAAAGGAACAAGCTGGTTTTATATTCTTTCCCAAGACACAGCACCTCCTTTCATGGTAACTCACACCACACAACCTATCCCGTGCTGCCACGTCAGCAACACACCTTCTATGGGGTGATCACGCACTGCTCACCCGCCTGTCAGCTTCCGGCAGGCTCCTCTCTGTAGGGGTCTGCTGTGTGACACCTCCTCCCCCCAGGGTCTGTGCCGCCATGTGCTCCTTTGTGCTGCCATGTGCTTCTTTGTGCTTATCTTTCCCCATACCTTTCCTTACAAAAAAAGACTCAATAAAACTACTATTTATAAAGTTTGTTTTTGCGATTTTTATTTTTTTCTCCCACTAGCTACTCTTTTTTTAAAAGGAAAAAAACATTTAAAAAAATCTTTGTTCTTTGGCATCTTCATGGTCCCTGAACTTTATTTCCTCAGTGTTATCCAATTTAAAAGTAGATACTTTAGTTCTGAGCTTATGATGTGCCTACTGAGATAAAAATAATCCCACTCTAGTTCTATGAATAAACATTTAGCCGATTTCTTCTACTTATCTTTTGCAATCTGTGAGAAGGATCGTGAAAAAACCTAAATGACAGGTCTATGAAGAAAATCATCATAAAAAATTAGTCTCCTCAAAGATTTATCAAAATGTTTTGTTTGCAGGGTGCTGTATTCAATTGAACCATCGCACAGATGAGGTGTGCAAAGCACCAGTGTCTTCAGCTGTGAAACAAAGCCCCAAAGCATTGCTTAGTTAGGATTCATTAAAGTGGTGCTAGCAGAGATTGATTCAGTGTGGCTGAAAATGTCTCTGGAGGCTGAAACTTTGCAGGATTTTTTCTATACACTAGTTTGCATTGTGATTCTCTTAGAAATAATAAAATTCTGAGTTTTGGGAAACACATTGTCCTCCTGCTCAGAGCACTCACCTTCTTGGCCAGACAGTTGTGCTTTCCTTTTTGGGTCTTTGAATGATTTCTCTTAGATCCAGATGGGGCAAGCAAGGGACACAAAAATGGCTCGGCTCATTCTGTAGCTTGCAGTATGGAAGACTCCTCAAAAATTGGAGCAGTCAATACCATTTAATAATGTGTTTGAAGCATTTAAATTCTCCCGTTCATCTACTAAAAGTAATTCCATATAACCTTCACTGCTTTTGCCTCTGTATGACAAATGTGCCATGAGTTATACGCTCTGTTTCAGTTGCATGTGTTGCTTTATTTCATTATAGCGCAGAGTATGAGAAGAGTTTTTAATCACAATTATGAACATTTTTATTCTCCCAAATCCCATCTTTCAGATGAATAAGAGAGAAAAGCATATCCCATCTCCACAAAGGATAGGGGAGGAATATTCTTTCTCCACCTCTTCCAAGCCCAATAGATCAAATGTCTTTCCAGCAGGATTCAGGTATCTAATACATTTTTTTCCTAGTGGTCTCTAGTGCTACCTCCTGTTTTTTTTTAAAGTTTCTTCAGTACTGCATATAAGGAATTTAGTATTTGAGGTTTCAAGCTGTAGTGGGTTGACCGTGGTTGGATGCCAGGCACCCACCAAAGCTGCTCTATCACTCCCCTCCACGAGTAGGCAGAGGAGAGAAAATACAACAAAAGTTTCCTGTGTTGACAGAGAGATCACTCACTGGATACCATCAGGGGCAAAACAGATGCAACAACATGAGTCCACCCCATGGGCAACAGTTCTCCACAAACTGCTCCCATGTGGCTCACTCTTCCATGGGGTGCAGCCTTTTCCAGTGTGGGTTCCCCAAAAGGTAACAGGTCCTACCAGCAAAACTGCTCCAGTGTGGCCTCCTCTCTGCACGGGTCCACAGGTGCCTGTCAGGAGCCTGTTGCAGCATGGGCCTCCCACAGTTTCACAGCCTCCTTTCAGGGGTAGGTCTCCTTCATGGGCTGCAGCTGGATCTCTGCATCCTTGTGGTCCTCCATGGGCTGCAGGGGCCCAGCTGCCTCACCACAGGCTGCAGGGGAATCTCAGCTCTGGCACTTGGAGCACCTCCTGCCCCTCCGTCTGCACTGACCTTGGTGTCTGCAGAGCTGTTCCTCTCATCCTACTCTTCTTTGTCTGCAAGTAAATCTGTGCAATGACTTTTTTCCTTCTAAAGTATGTTATTACAGAGGTGTTACCACAATGTCTAATTGGCCCAGCCTTGGCCAGCGGCACATTTGTCCTAGAGCTGGCTGTCACTGGCTCTGCTGGACATGGAAGAAGCTTCCGACAGCTTCTCACAGAAGTCAGTAGTAGTTCCCCCTGTAGCTCCCCCTGCTACCAGAGCCATGCAAACCCACTACATGAGCCTATTTTCCCACACATAATTTTTTTTAGAAAGTAATTTCCATGTGATTTTTTTCTTTTTGTTCACTGAGGCCTTTATATTGTTCTTCATTCTCTTCTCTCTCTTGCATACTTAGTACTTTCATGTTACTTTTTCTTAATATTAAAGGAGACCTTATTTCAGGAAAACTTATGTATAATTACCTCTGTTTTCCGTGTAAGGAAGGCATTAATTAAAAAGTGGAAAAATAAAGCTGCTCAGTGATTAATTATGTATATACTATGATGTGGATGTGGTTTGTGGTGTGCTCCACAAGTGTGATGCTTTTATTGTCCACTGTTGCGGACCCATGAGAATGAACAGAAGCCTCTCTCTTCTTTTCTTGGGAAAAGCAAGGGTGCATCACTAGGACTGACATAGCCCAATATGAACTACAGCTAGCTTATGTATGTGATTTTGAGATAAAAATAGAAGGTTCAGATGTGGAATGCTGTGCCATGCACAAAGGAATTTCAGAAGCAGGAGGAGAATAGAATTTTCTGGTGCTCACTCGAATCACAGCATCTCATATCCATTTCCTCTTGCCAGCTTTCACCAGTGGAAGCTGTTCCTCTATTAGGCAATGTTTGATGAGTTTTATACTGGTAAATTGTTATGCTGTTTGTTAACTAAACAGCCTCCTTTAAGAGGCTGTGTAATGCTTTCAAGGCATACTTCAGCTTTTCATGTTATCACTGTAATGACTCATCCAGTTTTCTAGTATAAAACCAATTCCGGCTTGAAACAGATCTCTACTGGATAAGGGGAAATTTAGGAGCTTGCAACTAAATGAAAGTACTATTTCAAAGTTAGTATTAATGATGCCTGAACTTGTGCCACTCAATTATTAGGAAGACAAATACGTTATTATTTTATGTGTCCTGCCCCTGAACTATATCGCGTCAAGAAGACATAAAAGGTGATTTTTTAATTGCATGTTTTCTGGTATTTACTCTGTAGAATAGAGCTGTTCAGTCTGTGGCCTTTTTGTTTTTCCTAATGTTGGTGTTGTTAGACAGCAAAGCACCACACAGCTACTTTATCACTTCCCCTCAGTGCGGTATAGGAAGGAAGGAGAACCAACATAAACATTCAGTAAAAAAAAGTTTCACACTTGAAGGCAGACATTTACCTCTACTCTTTCTTTCATCCTGAGATCTTAGCAAGTCCCATTCTTGATTAAGTACATTTTTTAATTAAATGAGCAGTCACCTTCTTTTGTAATTCCCTAAGTCAGCGCAAGACAAGTGTTTTGCAAATGCTCTTAGCGAAATCAATAATAAACATTTTCTGAATTTTTAAAAAATTTTAATTTTCAGAAAAATTCAATTGAATTCTTCAAAAGCTAATTGCAGCAGTCTGTTCAAAACTTTTAGAATGTGATGAATCAAAGAAAGGAACACCCATTACAGTAACTGAAGCCAGCTGGAGAAAGGTTAAGGTATCTAAAATCAGTGAATAATTTTGTTATCATGGGTAAAAAATAATTTTCTGTTCTCACAGAATTTCTTTTACAAGTTTTTTTCTTCCCTTCCCCACATCCTCACCAGATATAACAAAGCTTAAGGATCCTAAGCCCTTAACGAGCTGTTTGTGTTTTATTCAATATAACACGGGCCTGTGAGGGAGTGAGGATTTCCACTAAGCCTTCCAAGTCTGGGGCTCCTGCCCTCTAGACTTCATTTTCACTTAAAAATTGACAGAAAAAGCAAGGGGCCAGATTTACTGCAACTTTATTCAGAGCAGATGGAAGCAGATGAAACTATAAACAGCAAAGTAGCTGAGCTTAGAAGTTAACTAAAACACTAAGTGAAGCTGTTAAATCTGACACAGGGACTAAAGATACACTTCAGAAAACATTGTTGCTGAATTAAGCACTGACAGAAAGCAGAAGCTGATTTCATAGGACGATGAAAGCCAAAAAAGTTTTTAAGAAAGTTAGAAAAAGATTAAGAAATAATCAATGTTAACTTAATTTAGAAAAGCATCAGATTAGTTGGTCTAATGAGCCTTAGAAACTGCCAGTATAATGTGTTCTTGATTTCCATCATAAAAGAAAATGTGTAAATTTTGCCCTTGGTGAGTAAACTGCTTTTGAACATGAAGAAATTGTTTCCTTATAGGGCCCATAAACCCACCTCTAATTTTATCTGCATAAAAGTATAAATCATAAAAACACCAATTATGAGGGGAGATATTTTTGGAAGCATTTTCAATAATACAGAATTATAGAATCATAGAATAGCTTGAGTTGGAAGCAACCTTAAAGATCATCTAGTTCCAAACCCTCTGCCGTGGACAGGGACACCTTCCACTAGATCAGGTTACTCAAAGCCCTCAAAGTCCGAACTGGCCTTAAACACTTCTGGGGTGGGACAGTCACAGCTTCCCTGGGCAGCCTGTGCCAGTGTCTCACCATGCTCGGATTAAAGCATTTTTTCCTAATATCTAATCTAAATCAACTCTCTTTCAGTTTAAAACCATTCCCCCTTGTCCTGTCACTACACGCCCTTGTGAAAAGCCCCTTTTCTTCTTTCCTGTAGTCATGCTTTAGGTACTGGAAGGCTGCAATAAGGTCTCCCTGGAGCCCACTCTTTTCCAGTCTGAACAACCTTGTCTCTCTCTAAAGGTGCTCCAGCCCTCTAATCATCTTTGTGGCCCTCCTCCAGACTCACTCCAGGTCCATACTCACAAGAGCAGAGTAGAGGGGCAGTTTTGCCTCCCTAACCCTGTTGGCCATGCTGCTTTTGACACAGTGTTTGGCTTTCTGGGCTGCAAGTTCACATTGCCAGCTCTTGTTGAGCTTCTCATCAGCCAATACCTGCAAGTCCTTCTCCTCAGGGCTGCTGTCAATCCATTCTCTGCTCAGTCTGTACTTGTGTTTGAGATTGCTACAACCCATCTGCAAGACCTTGCACTTGACTTAATTGAACTTCCAGAAGTTTGCACAGAACGACATCTCAAGCCTGTCCCTCTGGATGGCATCCCTTTCCTCCAGCATGACTGCATCACTGTCTTGGGGTGATTTTATGCTATTGTATCCCCTATCACCGCTCTATGCCCAGACATGATCCTGAGCTTTTCTGTGCCTTTAAAACTGGGTGCAAGAATGAGAAAAAAAAAAAACTGAGTGAACTTTTCAAAACAGTTTGTGCTTCAAGGACACAGAGATTAGCTGCTGCTGCTGCTGCTGCTGAGGAGCAAAGGAAGCACCCTTTCTGCTTCTCTCGGCTTTTCAGCTCTGTTTCTCCAGAGAGAGACTGAGAGTTAAGATTCTTCCTGGGACTTCGGCTTTTCCCTTTTTCTCTTCTGGACTGTTTCAACATCAGAACACCAGAACTCACTGGGAAAATTTCCACCTTAGGCCCGGAGGGGGCCCACACTGACCCAGCTCTGAGGAGGAGGAGAGAGACCACACCCACAGAAGAACTTTAAAATCTTCACAGGTTCCTCTCCACAGCGAGAGGTTTTATTATTTAGCATTATGATTCTTTTCCTGTGTGTTTGTTAAATAAATAGTTTTTATTTTCTCTTTCACATTCCTCCGGGGCATATTTCTTTCCCGAACCTGGTGGGGGAGGGGTGGCTGTAACCTGCCTTCCTTTGAGGAGACGTTCCTTTTGGACGTTTCCCTGAATTTGGCCCAAACCTGCACAACCACACAGCTTGGTGTCATCAGCAAACTTGATGAGGGTACACTCAATCCCACAGTACATGTCATTAACAAAGATATTAAACAGCACCAATCCTAATACTGATCCCTGCGGAACGTCACTCATCACTGCTCTCCACCTGGAGATTGAATCATTCACCACAACCCTCTGAATACAACCATCCAACCTATTCCTTATCCAAGCATTCCATCTGTCCAATCCACGTCTCTCCAGTTTAGAGATAGTGATCCAATGTGAGACAGTGTCAAATGCTTTGCACAAGTCCAGGTAGATGGTGTCACTCTTTCCTTATCTACCAAACATGTAACCCCATTGTAGAAGGCCACCAAATTTGTCAGATACGATCTGCCCTGTTGAAACCATCTTGACTGTCACCAACCACCTCCGATTTTTAGACAGACTTTAGCATCATTTCCAGGAGGATCTACTCCATGATCTTGCTAGACACCAAGGTCAGACTGACTGATGTTTAGTTTCCAGGGTTGTCCTTTTTTCCCTTTTTAAAAAATGGGGTTTATTTTTCCCATTTTTCATTCACTGGGAACTTCACCAGACATCCATGACCTCTCAAATACAATGGATTGTGGCTGAGTCACTTATTCACCAGTTCCTCTGCTCCCATAGCTGCATCTCATCAAGTCCCACGGACTTATGCACTTTCAGATTCTTTAGATGTTCTTGAAACTGATCTCCTCCTACAGCAGGCAGTTTTTTATTTGCCCAGTCCCTGCCTGTGCCTTCTGTGACCTGGGTAGTGTGGTTGGAGCATATACCAGTGAAGACTGAGGCTAAAAATTTATTGACTACCTCAGACTTCTTAATATTCCATCTAACCAGGTCTTCTGTTTCCCCCTAGAGAGGGCCTGAATTTCCCTAGCCTTCATTCTATCACCAATTTAGCTATAGAAGCTTTTCTTGTTGTCCTTGAATTCCCTGTCCAGGTTTAAAGATATGAATACTTTCCTTTCCTAACGTGATCCCTGGTGCTTGGACAACCACTCTGTGTTCTTACCTTTCCTTCTTTCCACCCTCTTTGGGCTTCCTTTTCATATTTGAGTTTGTCCAGGAGCTTCTTTGTTCATCCATGCAGGCCTCCTGGCATTTTTTTCCTGACTTCCTCTTTGTTGGGATGCATTTCTCCTGAGTTTGGAGGAGGAGATCCTTGAATTTTAACCACCGTTCTCGGGTTTCTCTCCCCTCCAGGGCTTTATCCAGTGATGGGCTACCAAGCAGATCCCTGCCTGAAGCTCAGAGTAGCAAGCTTGCTGTGCACTCTCTTGACTCTCTCTTTCAAACTCTTTCTCTTTGGCCAGTAGGACTGATGAAAAAATACCTGTGCTCCAGAGACACTTACTGCATATCCAAGGACTCTCTAATCCTTCTTGGTCCTCTTCAGGCTGCTCCTGTCTATCACTGGTGTCCACATGGAGCAAGAGTAGCAGGGAAGAGTGGATTGTACAAGGCTTAGTATTCTCTCGGTGACATCCCTAATACGAGCCTCCAGTAAGCAGCACACCCCTCTAGAGTGTGTGCCAGGCCCACAGACTTGTGCCTTCATACCTCTCAGAAGGGAGCTGCCTGCTGCTACCACCCATCATCTGTTATGTGAGCTGCCAGCTCCTGGGAGGTCTCTGCACTCTCCTGGGGCTTTCCCATTTTGGGACCCACTCCTGTATGCTGAGATCCCCCACTTTACTGTGGAATGCTCCTGAAGACAAGCTTATCACCTTGAGAAGCGAATTCATCACTAAGATGCCTTTTCCTTTAAGTAGTGTAGGTACTTATTAGTTGATCTGGTAGTCACAACTGGCAACAGTCGCTGCCTTAAGTGCATTATAGCACAAAGCGTGGTTCAGGTACAGTTTGTTTCGCTCCTGGCATGCTAACTAAAATGGTGCAAGGCTGGCTGCTTACTTACAGATGCCTCCCCCTGCCTCTCTCTATTTCCGATGGCCAGGTTGATTTCCTGCCTGAGTCAAGACTGAAGTAGGTGAAAGCTTCTATAATCTGTCGTTAACCTATGGATGCCTTGAATTAGTAATGGTGCCTTTAACAGCAGTAAGACAGTGGTGTCCAATTTCTTTAAAGCATGGAACGAAGAAAAATTGCCATCTCAATTGCTGTTGTACATATTCATTGTTAATGTTTTCTATGATTTTTAAAGTGATGGCAGCTGTATTTCAGATATAATTAATACTTGATTGTAATCTGTTTACTGTTGAGTGACTTTGTAATTCCTTAAAGTGATCATATGTGTTGGGTTTGCATGGCAAGGTTTAGGTAGTGAGGGAGCAATAGATGTGGCTGCTGTAAGAAGCTGCTAGAAGCTTCCTCTATGTGCAACAGAGCCAATGCCAGCTGGCTCCAAGATGGACCCGCTGCTGGCCAATGTTAAGTCAGTGATGGTGGTAGCACTTTTGGGATAACATAGTCAAGAAGGAGGAGAAAACCCCAACTGGTCCGCTGCAGACAAAGAGAGAAGTGAGAATACAAGAGAAAACAGCTCTGCAGACCCCAAGGTCAGTGAAGGAAAGGCAGGAGGTGTTTCAGGTGCAGAAGAGATTTGCCTGTGGCCTGTGGTAAAGACCATGGTGAGGCAGCTGTGCCCCTGCAGCCCATGGAGGTCCACGGTGGAGGCAATCTCCCTACAGCCCCTGGAGGATCCCACACCAGAGCATGGATCCCTGAAGGACACTTTGACCACCCACGTGAAGCATATACTGGAGCAGGTTCCTGGAAGTACCTGTGGACCTGTGGAGAGAGCAGCTCATGTTGGTGAGAGGTTTTGGCCCAGTGAGGGTCACATGCTGAAGCAGTCTGTTCCTGAAGGAATGAAGCCCATGGGAGGGATCCATGGTGCAGCATCTAATGAAGAACTGTAACATGTGGAAGAACTCATGTTGGGGAATTTTATGCAGGACTGTCTCCTGTGACAGCAAAAGAGTGTGAGGACTCCTCCCCCTGCAGAGGAAGGAGCAACAGATACCATGTGTGATGAATTGAACAAAACCCCCATTTCCTGTACTGCTGTCCTGCTGGTGGAAGAGGATTCAGGAGTGAGGTTGAGCCTGGGAAGAAGGGAGTAGGTAAAGGTTTTTTAAGATTTGGTTTTTATTTTTCATTACCATATTCTGAGTGGATTAGCAATAAATTAAACTAATTTCTCCAAGCTGAGTCTGTGTTGTCCATAATGCTATCTGGTGAGTGGTCTCTTCTTGTCCTTGTCTTGAATCACCAGCCTTCCCTTAAATTTTTTCTCCCCTGTCCAGCTGAGGAGGGGAGAGATAGACTCACTTTGGCGGACACCTGGTATCCATCCAGGGTCAACCCAACACATCATAAAATTTTGATAAAAATAAAACCCAGGAAAAAGATAAATAGATGTAAATTTTACGAGGTCAAGAAGGACATTCTAAATTTCAATCATTCTCTTTGAAATGCTCTGGATGTATTTACACAAAGATGAGGTCATTTAGAAATAAAGCTTCTTGGCTTTGGAATAGGCATACAGAAGAGGAAGAAGTTAATTTGATGTATCCCTGCAGTTTCTGTTATGAAAAAATGAGTGTGATGGGGTGACAGCAATTAACATCATCATGTGAAGAAATGACACCATCCATGTTCTCTTTTAGGGAATATAAAATGGATTGTTGTATTAAAGCTAAGAGGCAGATCAGAGTATGGAGGAAATGGCACTTCTGGTAGAGAAATTTTAAATCCCAGAGATCTCAAAAATAAAAGCCAGCTGAATAGAAACTGCAGATTGTTTAGTCACAGGAACATATGGCATCATGCAAAATACTGAAACTGAATGATTAAACAGACAGACTGAACATTTATATGCACGGTACAGAGCTTGTAGTCTATTTAAAATCAAAGATAAGTACTAATTCTAAAAGCTAATGAAATCAGAAGATCATTTCTGGAAGCAATAGGCACAATTTTATGATGTTGAGTACCTTGATTACCTCAATTAGTTACATAACATGGCTTTACCAGAATTTGCTTGCAAGAGTAATTTTTGGCTAGCAGAATGTGCCAAGGTAGTTGAGTGTGTGTGTCTATGTGCATGTGTCCTTTACATTATGCCCAACATTATACTTTTAAATACATACATATATAGAAGAAAAAATAAATTCATTTTGTTTATCCTTGAAGACCGGTGTCTGCAATGCTGGTGTTACAACATGAAAAGGGCCTGATTCCAGCAGAGCTACTATGATCTCTATATAGAAATTGGAATTTATTTGCCTCCATAGTATCTGAATAAATCATACAAGGACCAATATTTTCTGCAATAAATGAGTCACTGAAATACACTGCATGGGACAAGACATGCTCTACTATTTAGCACAGACTTATCAGAAAACTATGACTGCTTTCTAGTCTTTAACATAGTCATAATCTGTGATGGGATTATTTTTTTCTTTGTCTCCTCTAATTTTTTCCTGTCACTAGGCATGTGAAGTCAAGAAAAACAATGAGTCTGTCTGCTGCAGTATGTGTGAAATGTGTGAAAATTATTATTAATAAAAATATATCTAATTTACTTGCTCTTAGATAAAGATCTGACTCTCCTGAAGCCAAAGAAAATTGATTTTATCCTTTTGGTTTTTTGTCCAGGTGATATGTTTACTTAAGAATTTTTAAAGAATATTTTTACTTGTACTGCCTTTTGGATAGTTATAAACACTTATAGATGTATAGACTTAGATATAGGCTGCTTGCTGCAGTGACTGCTTGCACATATACCATGTGTTCTTTATGCCACACAGCGCTATGGTTTTATGGGATTTTGTTCATGTTTTCTTTTTGATTTGCCATTCTTTATTCAGTTTGATTACACTTACAGGTTGTATAGTCATGACTATTACAGGATGGTTTTAACACCAGCACAAGCAAGATAACTTCTTGGGAGGCTGCTAGATAAGTGCCAAGAATAAAATAAAGTAAAACAGATTTTAATATCTATTTGGTATAGTCAACATTTTGATGCCTCATCTTTACTTTTTTAGCATTAACTGTAGGATGAGATCCTACTGAGCTATTTATCCAACTGTAAATTTTATATAACTGTGCTTTTCAATTTTCATAGTTTAAATTCTCATAAATTTTTCAATTAAAGCATACACAAAAGAATATTTATGGTGCATGAAGTGGCAGGTACACACTACCCTCTAGTTAATTTAATACTTTGTCACTGCCTGTTAACAGTCTTAATTGTTATTTTCAAACAGTAGTTACCTTAGATCCAGATGTTCCAGTCAAATATCTTGCCTAAACCTATGAGGAAATCTATAACTGTATCTTTCTTGAAAACATACAGTTTTCACGAAAGAGTTGAAAATATTAAGGAGAAAACAAAGACCATTAGTTAATGAGACAAATCCTATCTATACATGTAAAGGTGCTGAAAAATAACAGCAGTAGAAAAAAATGCCCAGTTTGCGTTTCTTTATTCTAGTGTCACTCCATTTCCCTTAAGAGTTGGTAGGATGTATTGTTCCTCTAACAGTAGCAGACATAACACTTAAAGGGAAGCTTCTCTCTCCAACAGCTGGAAATCTGTTTGACTTCACACTTTAGAGCCAGGCAGATGAGAAGGAATATAGCAGTGGGTTGGTTTAGTGCAGCTGACCTATTTTGTGTCCTCTTCTATTGATCTTGTTCCCAACCTCTCTACTGTAATTAGTTGACCTGAAAACTGAGGTTTATGCAAGTGCTACTTTAGAAGCTGCACAGATGATGTGTTAAGCTCCTTTAATTCTGATCACTTTTCCTTGAGCACTGCTCCAAGTGGAATGTATACAAATAATTATCAATGAACCCATAATGTACCTATCCAGTAGATCGCAATGTCTTGGGGTGACTCTATCATATGTATCCCCTATCATGCTCTATGCCCAAAAAGTAATATTGTGCCTTTCCTGTGCCTTCAAACTGAGCTTGAAAAAAAAAAAATGATCAGATAATAACAAATTTTTGGCCTACAGTGGTGGTTATTTTTTGAGAAAGTTAATCTTCTTTGTCAGAATCACAATGTGCTGACCAGAACATATCTCATTTGCCTCCTTCTGCAGTGTTGGGTCAAAATGTTAGAAGGAAAGCTGTAATAATTTCCATACTATTGATTCTTTCTCTCAAGTCTGAACCCTTCTGATTCAGATTCAAATACCAAATCAAACCATAGCAGAAGCAATCTCAACCTCTCCTCAAATACTTCTATCATTGGGTATTGTGATCAATATTTTCTGTGAAAAGTAAAATTTTCATAATACCACTTTCACTGCCAACTTTTAGTGATGGCAACACTAGAAATGCAATTCATATGGCTAATAATTGTAAATCCTTTTACTGTTCCTGTGCTACTCCCCAGACATCTTTTCTGTCAGCAACTAAGCTATTCTATAATACATGAATGACAAAAGAGAAATTAATATTCTTTGTTCAAAATGTATGATTCAATCTTCTAAGTACCTATGTAGAACCATGTGAAATTCAGCAGGGAATTGTTACTTCAAGTGATGAATTATATCCCACTCTGAATGGATTTTTTCTGCTATTTAGATCCTTGCATGCGTAGCAATCTGCTTGAAACACTGGGAAATTTACACCTATTTTCCATCCCAATTTGCTACATAGTGAAGTTCATTAAAAAAATTTGTCGCTGAATCCAGTGGTAACTGCATGCAGTCCATGATACCTGGGACTGCAACTATAGTAAAAAGAACTGGAAATTTATAAGTAAACAGTTATTCTCCATGTTCTTACCCATTTATTCAACTGTCAATCCTTATGGATACATTTATGTTAACTAGCAGTTAAATTAGGCAGCAATTAGGTTTCCCCAATAATTAATAGGCAGAGGTAGGTTCCTCTAAGAGGCATGTCCCTGGTTATCTTAGCAGGTGTGAGTTAACTCTTTAGAGATGTTACTGGTCTTTACTTAGAGTTGAAGTTCTTTCAGACATGAATATAAAAAAGGAAGACACAAGCTTGAGACCAAAAGCATTTTGGAAGGAGATTAAAATTATCCAAGTTACGAATAATCAAAGTTATTAAAATTTTGTATCACTTTCAGTAAGACCAAAGTATATCCAGGGGCAGAGGTACGATGGCTAATAGCAGTGTCAAAATAGAAATGGAAATTACCACATCTGAGGAGGAAGCAGAACTCAGAGTTTAATGTGCTCTGATCAAGACATTTATTGATTATCTCTGCAGAGTAATGAAAAACTGGTACTCTTTTAAATTTTGATGAGTAACTGATTTATCAAATTTGGAATATAAGTATACCTGTAAAATAATAAATATTATACTTTAATTAATAGAAAGAAAAACATAACCTGAGAAAGAGGAACCTGTGTTTTAGTTTCAATAGCATAGAAACCTTTGGAATAAATTAAGAAGAAATTAATTATAGAAGTAGAAATGAATGGAAAATCAAAACCATCTTTAAAAAGATAGATAATACCAGGATAACTTGGTATCTTTATTTGATAGAATATTTGATTCCCCAGATATGAGAGAAGTGGAAAATATAACTTATCTTTTATGAAGTGCTGGAAGTGTTTAACTATAGAAAAATATTGAGGTGTTGAAGATATATAATTAATTAAAACAATTGATGTTGATAAAAAGCTAACTAAGGGAACATCTTAAGTCTGCTATCATTTATATGTTATATATAATTTTTAGATTTTGTAAATGTGCTAAATTCTTTGCTTACAAAAAAAACCCCATTTCTGATCTGAAGGTCTTCAGTATAAATTGCTTCAGGATAGTGTTAGGAGAATCAGGAAGAACTACTTATGTATGGTCAGTTATAAATAATAATCATAAAACTTCAGACAAATTGCATTAGAAAGCACAGTGCAAAAGTTATGCATTTTAATTCTGTTAAACCATTTATGTTATAGACATATCTTTGCTCCTTACCAAATTCTTGGCCTAGGCATAGTCCTGTAATCATTAGGCCCTATTCATAACCATGGTAAACAGGCATAGCTGCTCTGAAATCAGTGAACATGCACAGATTTAAGGTAGCTGAAGTCTGTCAATAATGATTCTGTTCCCTCATGGATAGATACAGTTCATATACACAATGCCCTTCAAATATTAATGAGCTCTTGGCTTCTTAGACTTGAGTCATTTAGAAATACTTTGAAATTATGACAGTCTTGTTCTGCAGAAGAGTTGCACAGCTGATTTCATGATTGATCTAAGTGTTATTGAAATCAAAGACATCCATGAGAATTACAATAATTTTTCTTTCATATACAGCAAACAAGAGTTTTTCTTAGAGCTCACTCGTTACCATGTAGGAGCTTTCCTTCATTACCATGGACCAGCTTTCCTTCATTTCCCTATCAAAGTATCCCTTTGGGGATGAAACCATTTGTAGTATATGATTATGTGTACATGTATGTGTACACATACATACATGTACACTTAAGAGTTAGGAACCAGGTTTCACTGTAATGGGTATGTTTAAAAACATTATAAATCATGCCTTGTAATGGTAAAATAAAGCTTTTCTAGACTGGTACTAATTAACAACACATTTCACGCAAATGGTTTGTTCTCATTTTTAACCATTCTAATTACATACTCAAAGCCATCACTACCTAGCAATCATACTCAACATTAGCTGTGAGTACTCAACCACACAGAGCTGACCTGTGTAATCAGCGGTGATGGCAACAATACTTCATGTCTTCAGTCACCACAGTACAGATGACCAGGCCAAGAGCTCTTCAATAACAAGAGATGAAGTAAACATCTTCTCACTCTTACCCATCTCCAAGTTCAGGATTTTGTTCTTTTACGAGGCAGTTGATTTTCAAGTCAATTCCCAGCCCTTGGCTCCAACCCTGAGCTACACACTGCCTGAACCCGGAAAAAAATTATTTTCCAGTCTGCAGCACATGCCTCATCCTATTGCTTGGCTGCTGCTCCCTTGCCTAAAGGAGATGCAGTCTCCACGGGTGCTTTTTTCTATGATGAATAATGGCTTATCAGGGCATTGCTAGTAAAGCTTTTGGGTGCACAGAAGCTTTTACAGATATGCTGACATGCTATTTCATACAGGTTCATGTTACTTCTTTCTTTCTTTCAATACTTGACTTGTCTGTCAGAATAACAAGCAAAACTATAAAGATCTTAAAAGAACAGTTTTAAAGCGTCATGAGGCTAAAAGCTTTTTATTACATAAAATATATCTGGATATTTTTATTTTTGCCAGAACCTTCTTAAAGTAGGGATTTTGTAACTTTCAAAATAGCCATGCTATAGCACTCCCTGGTGCAGTGGGGATGGAATTTGTTTATCCAGTTCTGAATCAAATATGGTAAAATTGTTTCCTGGAACAGGAAATTGACTCTGAATCTGCCTTTACACAAAATATTTTCTTTTCCATTTTCATTATTATGGGCCCTGTTTTATGAACACTACTTTGTGACGCAAATACATGAAGGAATAGGTTCCCTGATCTATTGAAAAAATGCTTCTATAAAATGTATATGTCTTATTTCTGGCCTTTGGATAAATAAAAGCTGTCAAATAACTAGACTCTTTTCCCTCTACCCACAAGGGAATTGACTAGTGATTAAGTCTTTGTCTTCTTTCATTTTATTCATAGCTTCTAGTTATGTAGCTATTTCACTCAACCCTGATAGACTTCAAACACTTTACTTACTGATGATTTAGCCATACACATATCTAATTGTATCAAAAGGTTGTGAAGTCCCAGTTGTTTTAAGTCTCTCACTGAAATGTGTGACTATAATATTGTGGAGAAATGTCTATTTTTCATTAGTTAATACATTTTATGGATGAATAACAGATTGTCATTCAAATTGATTGTTTCACTTAAAATGTTTAACTGCTGAGGTGGATTGCTTTTGTACACCATTACTCAAAGCAGAGAATATACTTTATAGAAAGGTTTTAAAATGGAGTAATTAAATGATATGGAAGTATGGTCACTGCCTTACTAAAAGGAAGGCCAAAGTCTGCTGACCATATTTTAAAGTTATTCTACTTTTTTTTATGAATACTCATAGAAGTCAGTATAACATGAATGTTTTCCTTGCCTCAAGGTACATCCGGTAAAGGAAAAACTATGAGGTTTTGTAGGATTTTATTTTAATTTTTTGTATTATTATTATTATGGGTACATAATAATACTATGAATTAAATACATATTTGTTAGTTTTATGTAAAGGGAAAGATTGCCTCACCAAAAGCTCATATAAAAACTGAATATTTTTTTATAAATACTAGGTACATTGATAGGTACAATCCATTACAGGAAGCTGTTGCAAATTAAAAATTATATTTGATCTAGCTTTTGTCTCCCTAGAACCTGTCCCTCAGAGGCAAAGCAGTGAGGCATTCTGTTGCCTCGTCTCCTGGGGACTAAAGAAAAAGAAAACAGAGAGAGGAGCAATGATGTCAAAATAAGCAATAATGGTAGTGATTTTTATTGAGAACTGAGTCTTGAAATACAGGTACAGAGAAATCCATGACCAAAACCAGCAATAGTGCAGAAGGTGATGAGCTAGAGTTAGACCATCGAAACTTTTTCCTCTCCATATATTTCCTCTCTTTTTTTTTCATTTTTTTGAAAGTCAGACATTTTGAAATGTTTCAGTTTGTTTAGACTAAAATAGTTTTATGTATGTTTGAACCCTGGGACTTAGTAGTTGAATGGAAACGCTAGATAATAAAATATTGCAATGAACAGCATTATAACTGTGTGAGTAAAAACTTTTATATTCAGTATAAGTGATCTGCATTTTGAAATGTAGAATTTTCACCTGAAGCAAATACTACAATGTCTAATGAATGGACTGCTGTCTTGGCATCCTGATTCAGAGCACCTTAGCTAAACAGGCGAACTCCCTGTCCCATCAGTAGAGAAAATGGGTGCCTCTGAAAAACAATTTTAGAGAGTCTCAGCGATAGGAACATTCATAGAATGATATAATACTTTCATAGACTGCATAGGGACTTGTCTAGACCCAGCAAATAACAAAGCACTAGGTATTGAGTGTATTAGAATTAGCATATGTGAGCATGGAGTAAAATATTCCTCCATCAGAATTTACTGATGACCTTGCTTTGCAGAACAGATGCCTAGTAGTTTGCAATGATTTTCCATGGGCCATTACATCAGCATAGAAAATCCAGAGCCTTGACTATATATCTTTTACTCCCATGTCAAGGAAGGATGGAGGAGAGTTAGCGCTGGTACTTCATTAATGAATACAGCCAACACAAGGACAGAACGAATCAACTTTTACTCTAGTGGCAGAACTATATGACTTTTTCTAGGAAGGAAAATGGGCAACATACTTGCAGAAACCTGATGAAAACATTTTGTTGACAGAATAAAGTAGTAAAACCCAGCATTTGGCTTGATAATATCTTTATTTTGATTCTGTGCAGTCATCTGTAGTGACTGCAGCAAGATCAATATATTTCCATGCCTTCTGAAAACTGGCCTAAGTAAACATCTCCAAATTGTGCTAAAACCCTTCTGCAGTGGTGTTTCAGAAGATAGATACCATGTACTCAGTTGCCAAATCTTTCATGGGATGATCAATTGTTTCCTTGGCTCCTTTGATATAGAAAGAAAGAGAGGAAGAAGGAAAAAAAGAAAGAAACCCCACCAGTGTATTTTGACTGTCTCTTTGACTCTCATAGAAGAGGGGCAGGGAGCTAGAGCAGAACCGTTATGCTGATTTGTCTTGGCTAGAAAATCCCCTAGGGAAGGTGCAGATCAGGCAGGTGTAAAAGCTGCAAAATCAGGATGTGAACCACATTTAACACTGGCAGCACACTGTGACAATATGCTAAAAAAGTGTTTTTATCTATGGTGTATCCAGATTCTTAACAATGAAATAATATTCAGAGGTCATTCAGTGTCAATATTTCGTGCAGGGATAATGCTCAGCTTTCTGAATGTGCACCTTTAAATTTATTTTAAAGCCGCTGATTCTACCTATTTATTTACCTGCTTTTAGGCATTTCTCGGCAATTTGCTCTGTAGCATCTGCCACGTAGAAGGGCATCGTGATTTATCTGCAGCTCTGAATATATTACTTGTTAACCTTTACGAACACCTAGTGTGACTCATTCCATCTTATCACAGCAGACGTCAGTGGGAGTAAGCATCACTCAACAGGACAACCAGTTTGTACAAGATATAGGCGCGTGTACAAAATGTACCCAGATAAAAGAGTCAGTTAATTTTTAAACTGTTAAAAATGAACATGAATACAGCAGTGGAGTCTATCCTGGGATATGAGCCATGTGCATTGCTAGTCATAATAAGGGGATCAAGAACCTGACAATAGGCTAAACAACGAACAAGAGAAATTCACTGTAATTGTTACCTCTAAGTATCTCTTAATTATAAAAAAAAAAAAAAAAGCAGATATATTTAGCCCTTTATGATTCTTTCACTTTTCCCAGGAACTCCAGTGTTGTTAAACCAAACACTGCAGATCTCCTGAGCAGTACCTTGTTTGCTGTATTTCTCTGGCTAATGCTAAGTTCCACAGACTTGGGAGGCACTTAAACAGTTTAACTTTCAATGGTTTCTCCATGCTGCAATTTCTAAACTTTTTGTGCTCATAGAGTTGAAATTTTCTGAGATGTGTACTTAAGTGTGTATACTGTCCTTTGGATTGATTTATATTATTAGAGTCACACAAGTTTTCAGACAACCAGTAGTGCTCTCACAAAACCAAATTTTTGGCAATTTATACTAAAATGGGCAAAATAACAAATAAAAATGTAACATAATCTGTTGAACCAATTTAAACACATGCAAGCAACCAATCAAAGTTTAGAAAGACTGTTTCTCTCTCTTAAGTCAAGATTATTCTACGAGGACAATTGTCTTCAAATTTCACTTCAAAAAAGAGATTCTGTGAAGGTTTCCCAGGAGTTTTCTTTCTGAAATGGATGGAATTATAAGAATGGTCCAAAGCAAGCATCTCTGAGCAACCTGTTCCAGTGCCTCACCACCCTCATAGTAAAAAATTTCTTTCTAATATCTATTCTAAGCCTGCTTTTTTTCAGTTTGAAGCTTGGTTTCATCCGCACATTTGCTGAGGGTGCACTTGATCCTTTCATTTATGTCTAATAATATTATTAAGTGTTCCAATATTAGTGAAGCTAATGAATAACACTGGTTCCAATATGGATTTCCTGAGGGACACCACTTGTCACCAGTGTCCACTGGGACTCTGAACTATAAATGGATAGCCTCTGGATGTATCCAACCAATTCCTCACCCACCTAACAGTCCTCCCATCGAATCCTTCTGTCTCCAATTTAGAGAGAAGGATGTGGTGGGGAACCGTGTCAAAGGCTTTACAGAAGTCCAGATACATGACATCTGTGGCCCTTCCCTTGTCCACTGATGCAGCCCCTCCATCATAGGAGGCTACTGGTTTGGTCGGGCAGGACTTGTCCTTGGTGAAGCCGTGCTGGCTGTCCCAAATCACCTCCCTGTCCTCCATGTGCCTTAGCACAGCTTCTAAGAGGAGCTTCTCCATGATCTTCCCCAGCCACAGGTTTTTGGTTTTTTTTAAAGTACATAGATTTTGACCTGGACACATTAACTGCAAATATTAAATTTGCAATGTACTCAGCACCCACTGTCTCAAAATAAGGTCTTTAAAGACATGCAGAAAGGCATTTTTGTTGGAAGCATGACAAATGCTATGTGTTTGAATAAGACTGTTCCTACATACTATAGTATTTCACCTCAGTAAAATCTATTAAAATTGCTATTAGAAAGACTTCCTCCACAACCAACAACTACAGCAGATATTAGGAAATGCTTAAACATCTATCTAGGTGGCTGAATTAGGCGCCTAAGAAAGACAGTAAGTTACTAAGATTTTAGATTTCTAGATGAATTTTGGATGCCTTAGAGACTCTTTAAACAGGCTGTAGGTACCTAGAATAGCAGCCAAAGTTAAATGCCCCAGACAAGGCTGGGTGAATCTTTTCTTGGTTTATTAATGCAAGACTGTGCACATTTGACTATGCACAATTGCCCAGCTTTTTTTATATAAAAAAAAATATATATTTCCTATTGTTGCATTGTTGATCTTGAGAATTTTCCATGTATGACAGATTTATGATATCTCAATGTTATATCTTACTTTTTTGTTGTAGCTAGTTTGCTTGTGAAAAGAAAATTCTACTCCATCCATACAAGGGTAGTCCTGGGCATGTAAATCGCTTACAATAATGTCCTCATGAAGCAGAGGCTTTCAGATTAGAAGAGACCTTTGCAATCCATAGCTAACATGGCTTTTCAGCATTGAAAATTTTAGATAATGAAGTTGTCATAGATTGGATTACCTTGGTAATGATGTATCTGCTTCTGACATAGAATGTCAGGGTGCAGCATTTACTTAAACTTACTTTGTGCTTTGTACTCTGACACGGTATGACTCACGTAGCTTCACTTGATATGTCTTAAACTGACACCTTGCCATAGATATGCAAATGTTCCCATTTTCTGAAAAGAGCAATTAATATACTCTTGATAAACCAAGAGTTCTACAGAAAAATACCGATATTTTTCCACATCGCCAGGATATAAATGGCATGATACAGAATTTCATAGCACACTTGAATATTTTTTTAAATGTATGGGGTACTTCTGCAACAACAATTAAGTGATACTGTTCTGAAAACTATATTTTGTATAAGACTGTAAACATGCTGGTAAGCAGTAATGCTAATTGATCATACACTTTACACATATTTTTGTAGATATAACACATGCACATATAAACATAAATCTATAATAAATTAAGCCTATTGTATTTTCAAACTCTTTGAACTTAGTGTCCTTCTTTGCAATTTTCTGAATATTTAAGTTTCCCTTAGAGAATGTTCCAGATGAACAATACGAAAGCTGGAGGTAAACATTGTCAATCAAAGGGATTTGAACGCAGAAAATATTTCCACTGGAAATGTTTTTGCATAATTCAAGCTACAGTTTAAAACATGTTTGTGGTTTATACCTAGCAGGGTGAAGTTAATAATCCTATTTAAGTTTATAAATTATGAATGTTGTATTTATTACTGCAGATATATCAAACCAACTACTATACGTTCTTAGGTCTAATCTTAGCTGGCTGATCCTCCTTGGAATCATCAGAATGGGATCCAAAATATATGTCTCTCCACTAAAGAAAGTTTCTTAAGGCTCATTTGCTCACATTTTCACTTTTGAGTGAAAATGGGTAAATGCTGTCTGAGGTACATTAGGGCACCTTAAGCATTCAGGTGTCATTGGCAGGCAGGACACCTGTGTCAAATCTGTGATCTTCTGGAGTAGTAGCTGGGGACCAGGTGGGGTACCCTAAAATATGTCTGATAGCATGAGCTATAACATGTGTGAGTTAGACCAGGGTACACATGCAACTGTCAGTGTCTATCCAGGAAGAAAATAAAGAGAAGATATGGTAAATTTAAGGGAAGTATTTTAAAATCTGCTTTGCCCATAAGCTCTGTCAAGTGCAGCACAGAGTCAGTATCCAGGCACATATATGCTTGTGTTTACTAGGTCTTGACTACTTGATTTTTGAGCTTCTCTTGAGCTGTCTTTTTATCTTTCTGCATTTCTTTTACCATTTAAAGAGAGCATGAGTCTATATAGGAATGATTGTGAGCTAAA
Organism: Rhagologus leucostigma; assembly: GCA_013397725.1. Classification (NCBI taxonomy): domain Eukaryota; kingdom Metazoa; phylum Chordata; class Aves; order Passeriformes; genus Rhagologus; species Rhagologus leucostigma. The sequence goes on along the minus strand of VZTD01010888.1, from coordinate 459,132 downwards.
TTTCAGTGACTAAGGGAAGATGGGAGAGCTGTGGCAGGCGACCAAGACAGTCCAATAGGTGTTTGAGATGCATCCATAGTGCACTTAGGACCCACAACTCTCTAGTTTATATCACAGCTCTTTTTATATCAGAGAAATCACAGTACTCCCAGGTCAGCTCTGAATGGCAAAAGAGTCATGGTATGAATTCATGTTCTAGTTTTGTAACTATATTGCTGTTGATTTATTTTCTCTAGCACAACTACTGAAGAAGAGATCCAGCACTACTTGAAGAGCATTTCAAGTGTCTGTGTGCTGTGACACTCTCTCATTCCATCAAGATTATCACTGGTGCTTAGTTTACACCTGAGATGTATTTTTCTTCCCAGTGCAAGATCCTATTTATGTGTAAATTGAAGGATCTTTGATTCACCCTCATAATAGGTGTGGCACATGTTCATCACATAGCACTGTTATCTATGGGCAAAGTATTTATTCCTCACTGGGCAAATCTTTTAAACCATCTGTCTCATATCCATTGATAAAATTAGGTTTAGTACTACAGCGGTATTTTAATTTTTTATTAATAGAACAATTGCTGCATTAATATGTATTTTTATATTATGATCTGCTTGCTAACACCTTCACTCAGAAGTTGGTAGACAAACACTTCTCTTACTTAAGAGCAACAAAACTAATATATTTCATGTCCCAAATACCCTCTTCTAACTACTGTCTCTCTTACCCATATAATGTGGAATTAACTCCATTTATTCCAACTGAATATGAAGCTATGTCAATATATCACAAGAAATGCAAATACATCTTGTCAGAGAACAAACAGAAAGAATTGAAGAGAAAAAATCTGTAGACTACCAGTTAGGTCATACCAGTTTTGGACAGGAAGGTCAATGTCACTGGATATTTGAAGGTCATCTTCTATGGTTGGATAGTTCTGTACTCCAAGAAATATTTTAGGACTGAGAAAGTAATAGCAGTGTTGAACCTGACACCAGTCGAGTGAGAGTTCCTATGGCCTGTGCTCTGACTTACTTAAAGGCAAATTTTGCTATGTAATGAAAAAACCTTTCAGGCTAGAGATTTATATTGTCAACTAAGTAATCTAACTACTAAGTGAGAGATGACAGATGTCCCAATGGAGAAACAGAAAACATGGAGTCATCCTGTCACTGAAAAATGCTCTTGCAAAAGTAAAAGTGTGTATTTGACTCTGCTGAAGCTCAGGTCTGCTCTCTTTGCACGTGATGTTTATGTAAAATACAGGCATTACTATCTGAATTGTTCAGTGGAAGAACACCCAGTTGTGGTGTTTTATGGATGATTTGTGTTACATGTTCAGTGTGGGATTTGTGGGTTTTGTTTCAGTGTGTTCTTTTGATGAAATATGGAAATATGATTTTGTGGCAATTGTATAGGAGGCTGGAATTTGTTGTCTGTAACTAGGTAAGGCAAAAGAGAAGAGTGCTTACAAAATCCATTATCTGGAAAAAGGATTAGGTCTCTGGGTTTAGGCAATATGAGATCTCTAAAGTAAGACAGAAAACTATGACTGCATAAAGTCCATTTGTTGTGGACTTTATCAATATCTTAATTTTATTTTCTCTTTTAAAGAATAAACCTCAATAGAAAAATCTCTGCTCCATGGATCAGTTTAAGTTTAGTGGGTCAGAGTTACAATTTTAACTCTTGTTAAAGAGTGTTAAATTGTGTTACTTCCCACTGTGATTATGTTTATAAATCCCTGTTTCTCGGCACAACTAGATATATTTATGTGTTACTTCTCATATATCCTAAATTTTATGGAATCCAAATATGTTATGAAAAAGTAAACTTTTGAATTTTCTTCACTCAATATTTATTAGTGACAGAATTGCTGACTCAAAATTAGGATATTTTGTTTGTACAAAATCCATTTTGATTTATGTCAAACTTTCTAGATAAAGTTTTTCTTTATGTAAATTTGCAGTTGCAGATGTTAAGTATAATTTACTAAGGTTAATACAATTTTGTATTAAATACAGATAGATTATGCTAATATTAAAAATTCTTTGAAAATTAAATCATTACCCTCATCGTACTGGCATCATTCTGAATTTACAACTGTGTTACAGTGTTTACATGTCACTGGAGAAGGATTGTATGTGTTACCAGAAGGATTGTGTAAGAAACACTCCTTGAACGGCTGATTCGTGAAAGAGATGCTGAAGCGTCTTGGTGCTCTCAGCACAGCCCCTGCTGTGCTTTGAGTTGCAGCTCCTCTCCTTTTGCAGAGGAAGAAATGAGGGCAGTTAGCCTTTATTTTCATCTCCTCTGTAGGTGCCCCAGGCAGATCTGACACCAGAACAGGTAGGAAGGGAAACAATCTCTGCCAGGTAAATGTCCAGCTCCCATTATTCTCTAACCTGCAACAAGGTGAAATAAAGGTTTACCTTGTTATTCCTTGAATTGAAGTTCAGTTCCTTGTCAGGTAAAATTCAGACAACAGACATAATCTAGCCCTTTATCAAGGCAATTTATTAATTTGAAGTCTTTCAGAGAGCAATAATTCAGAACTTTCCGCAGAGAATAAGTATGTTTGTACCGTTAAGGGCTCTTCACCTGCTGCTTCCCAGATTTTGAAGAAAATAGCCAAGAGCAGCGAAGAGATGGACAGAGATGAATATTCCACAGGTCCAAAAGCTGCCTTCAGAAACTGGAACCAAATAAACAAACAAATAAATAAAACGAGAGAAGTACAGAACACTCTTTAGTACTAAAGAGCAGAAGGGCAAGATACCAAATAAAGGAAAAACTGTTTGAAGCCCTACCTGCATAAGGAGCTATTTTATAGAATTAATTTTTCAAACATGAAATGAGTGTTTGATCTAAATCTAGTGAATAGTGATGCTTCTGCTGGCCTCAGTAAAATAGTATCTGCTAATAGAAAAACAGGTAATCATAAAAGATGGACTTCACTCTTAATTAAAGGGTCAGGACACTGAGGCATGCTGAGCTAGTATAATGATAATCTTGTAGTATAAGAAGTTTCCTAAAACACTAAATTTGAAAAGAGCCTAGCTAGTGGATGGCTTGATCAATCAAGCTTTCTGTACACTGAAATTTTAAAAAAGAAAAAAGAAAGAAAAAGAAAAATAGAGTTTTCAGAGGTAAATATGTTGCAAATGCAAAAAAATCCCCGACATGCTACATGTCCTTGTTTTTGTGTAACAAGATGAGGACTGAAAATTTCAATGCTTTTTGGTTTAGTTAACCAATTAAAAATGAAAAATGGATGCTCATCACAATACATATATTAGAAGATAAATTAAAAAATAAATAAAAAAATTGAAAATTAATTCAAGAGAAACTAGGGAGTTTTAACACCAAATTAAATATTTAACTTTAAAATAATGAAAGTGACGCACCCAAAAACCTTTCATCTGCTGAGAATGAGACTAAAAAAAAAAATTAAAAAAATCTTCAAAAAGAGTGTATTTCTCTAAAATATGCTCTAAGATATACTTGTTTGGATGAAAGTTCATATAAATTCCTTTAAAATCAATATATTCATATCCATGTAGCTGCTCTTTTGAATGGAATAGCAGAAGAGTCACAGCTTAACAAGATGGCAAGCTGCACTTTCATTCTCTGGAAAACTGATATGCAATGTTTATATGAAATAATATATAAATACATTATTTAGCAGTATTTTTATTTTACATTATCATAAGTACATTACTTGCACTATGTGTTATCTAATATAAGGTTAATTTTAATACAGAAAATGTAGTAAATGGTTCTTACATGAAAGCATCTCTGAAAAAATAATTTTATTAAAGAAAAATATCAATTTTAAAAATAAGAAACTCTAACTGAAACTTCAAGTAGGATAAACTGTTCTTAGACTAGGAAAAACCCATAACATATTGAACATTCTAAAAAAAAAATTGCAAATGCACAACACTAATTATCTTTCATCTATAAGAAACTCTAAGATGTATTAAAAAGGGGTAAGATCAAAATAGATTGGTTGCTATAAAATTAAAGCTAAATTATTCCATCAGGAAAAATAGACATCTAGATTATGAGTCATTCAAAAGAATTTGGAAATATTTTTTCTCCAAGTGCATTTATAGCTGAGCACAAAAGCTTAGTGTGCTTCCGGAGCAAAACCACTAAAGCTTAAAGCTGCGGATCTAGATGCTTTATGTATCTGCAATGCAAAACAATATCTGCACCCAAGAAATATAAACAGCTTTGAATAGACTTAAGGTTTGGTAAGACGTGCACAAATAACTATCAGAATGGTTAGTGTTCTTTAACCTGAAGATATCGTGCTTCACACTGAAGGAGCAATATAACTGTGTGGAGTTGTGGTGGGGTTTTTTTCCTGCTGGGGTTGAAAATAGAAGTAAACTTATGTTTGGGACCACTTATGCTTTATTGAGGAAAGTAACTTCCGAATCACAATCAATAAATTGATCGTGACTATCTCTAGTAGGATACAAAGCAGTCTATTTCTAAGCTGCTAAAAGGTAAACAGCTATTGTAATTTTGATGAAGTGTGCAATGTCTTGTCTGTTCCTGGAAAGCTTGTCGTACTTACTGAGTTTTTAACCTAGTCCTGATACAGAAATATCAAAAGACATTCCAACAGAGACTGGATGAGTGAAAGTGAATGCACGAGATCACAGGACTGTTTTGTAAATGCTAGATTCAATGAGAAAGGCAGATATCTTACTTTAGCATTTGAATAACTAAAGTCAAAGAAAGCCTTTGACTGCGTAGGTAACGAATCTCTGAAAACAGTTCTGTGAAATTTCACTGATAGTTTGAAAACTACCAAAATTATTTACTGGGATCTTGGGGCCACAGTAAAAACAGAGTGGAATCCACCTCTACTCAGACTTCTGTAAAAATATGTCCTTTCCCATCATTTATGTTAGAATAAATGGCAATAAAATTGTAAAATGAAGGGGATGTAATGTATTAGCTTAATTAAGATACAAAATAAACCAGTAAAGACTCAGTATTGTTTCTTTCATGGAAGAGGGCGTGATGGTTGTACAGTCAAGGTTCCATCTGAATCTTCATTTAAAGCTTGCTTTTCCTTCTTTCTTTCAAATTTCCTCCTAAATCCTCAAAATGCTTCTGGGTACAAAACTTTGCAGGAGTTGATATTCTAAAACATTTACAATCTTTTATTTTTTTTTTTTTTTACTGTAGGCTCCAAAGTACAGAATTTGCTACTTATGGATCTTTGTAAGGAAAGTAATATATCCCAAAAGGAGTGGAACTGAACACATTTTAGTCCGCTATGATTATGTATCATACACATGAATCAGATGGCGTAAACTCTCTGTATTGGCTATAGAAGGCAACTCAAGGACCCACGCTGGCTTCCTAAAATTCGACGATATGAAAAATAAAAGATTGTCCAATGAGTTCTTACACTATATATCAGATCACTTTGCTTCAGAAAGTAGAATAATTAGCTGAAATGAAAGGCAGAACAGATTAGTCTATAATTTGAAGATAGTTTACCTGGAAGTGATCTAGAAGAAATACATCAGCAAATACTACAGATTAATAAAATAAAAAAGTTTCAGAAACTTGAAAACTTACAAAAGTGTGTTGACTTGGAAGAAGGGTAATGAGAAACTAAATGGTACATTAGGACCTCTTAATGGTCCATAAATAAGGAGAAAGCAAGGATTAGTATGAAAGAGTAATACAGCTAGGGGTGAGAGGGGAAGACTAAAAAGACTTACAAAAGCCAAAGACATAAAAAGCAATGAAAGGGAAAAATGCACAATGCAATGGTAAAATAAAAAGAGAGGACTAACTAGGCAGATGGTCTTAAGGCAGAAAAGAACAGTGTGTTTCAATGGACTGTAAACTTACTGTAAATTAACAGCATTATTTGTGCTTTGTACAAATAAATCAGGAATAATTCCTTTATGAAGGAAAATGCTGCAGTGCATTACAAAAGTGCATAATGACGTTATTGCAGCTGTGATAATCTAAATTTCATTCATGGGGCTAATAAAACATCTTACCTTTCCCTACAACCTCTGTTTCATTAAGCGGAATAACGCTTGTAAGACACAGAAGATAATTATGATGCTTTGTTTGTCATGGAAGACATCTGGCATAATGCCTCTAGGATTGGGCAGTGGACTTAAAAAAAAAAGGACTAATAGAAGACACTTCAGAGGACAAGAATATAAATTATTGGGGATGTGAAATAAAGACATCAAGGGAAAGAAGAAACTGAGGCAGCAGTGACATTTGGTTTGAAAAACTACATGAAATGTAAAAGAAATGACAGGGTGATTAAGTATACTTTATGACTATTAATGGTAGAGCAAGAAATAATACACTTCTTTTGAAAAAAATTACTTAATTATTATTTTGTTTAGTATTAGCATGAATTTATCAAAGTATCTAGATGACTACCTAGGGAGGTTGTAGGGTCTCAATGCTGAGACAAGAACAAGAAATGAGATAGTGGATCTTCAAATCAAGTGGAGAAGTCACATATCACAGAAAATGACAGCATTCTCCTTGGAGCGTGACTATTCATTAGGCATCCTGTGGGTCTGTCACGCGTCTCTGTCATCATAGTGTAGTTCCAGGAAGTTACTGTGATTCCCATAGCACCACCCAGCTGACTTGGCATCTGCATCAACCGTTCACAGCTTCTGGTATCTGTGCAGTTTTGGTGTGTTAAGTGTGACTGTCAGGTGCCCACCCAGCTGCTTGCTCACTCACCCTCCTCAAACAGGATAAGAGGAGAAGATAAGATGAAAAAAGTTTTTAGGTCAACCTAAGAGCAGAGAGATTACTTAACAGCTGCCGTCATGGGAAAAGCATACTTGACTTGGGCAAAATTAATTTCATTTATTGCCTGTTCAAATATATATCAGTGATAATATAAAGTATGAACAGACAAAAATCTCAAAACCTGCTTCTCATTCCCCTCTTCCCAAGCTCATTTCTGTCTTGTGTCTCCACCACACAGCACTGGAGGATTTGCACTGGGGGTTGTGGTGAGTTCCTGATAGCCCCTATCCACCACTTCTTCCTCTTCTTGCTTTTCCACTGCTCCAGCATGGGCTCTGCACCCCTGCCACTGCCAGCACTTTGACACCTAAGCCCAAAATAGTAGAAAAGACAGTCCTGGACTGTAATAACTGCCAGTTTTGTAGTATCTTAAGAGCAGGGTAGCTACAGGTCATCAGTAATGCGTGTCAACCTGCAATAATAAAGGCACGATTACATTGCCAGTCCCTCCTGGAAAGAAACAGGAGTTGATCGATTTCGGGTGCAAGATAGGAACTCTAAATTACAGCTGTACAGGTACATCTCTATAAGTTTCAGTCTCTCTAAAAAGTTAACTAATACACCACTGGAATCTTCCTTTTTGTGAGGCTAATAATTACGTCAGTTCTCCTTGCGTATCTGTTCAGTTCTTCAAGGGCTCTTCAGCAAATATATGTCCTCCAGCAGAAAAGCTTACTTCAATCAAATAAAATCAGAAAAACATTCTAAATTATTTATCTCGTTTAGACAATCATAGATAATGAAAACAAAGGTTATTGTCTGTGGAACAGGCATGGAAATTTAAGAAGATGTCTCAGATATCTAGGGAAACAAATTTTGGATATTTCGCCAGGACAGTTCAGTTCCTGATTGTGATATTCTGTGCCAGGTCTTCATGATAAGCGCATTATTTTCTGAAAACTTAGGTATCATAGATGATTCAGTAATTTCAGTGGAATTATTATTGTTTATATTTTTCCTATTGTCCACATATATATGTCCACAAGTACGTATGAGAAGTATATCATCCTTAGATATGTGCCTATAAATTATGAATAACTCTATTTTTTGCTGACTTCCCGTAAAATTAGATGAAGATTACTTTTTCCCTGCAATATGCATGTTTGTATACCGAGTAACACATTCGTATATGTATTCATATGTATTATATACGTATGAAGTATTTAATTCATGGAAAGAACAGACAAATTAAAAATTAAACTTAAAACCAAGCTTTCAGTTTGGCCCATTTATTGTTTTTGTAAATAGACACAGTTTTAAAAAAAGAAAATTTCTTCACTGGTTATTTAGAACATATAGATTAGGATTATATGTTGGTTTTAACTAACCTTCCTATATATTCTTTGCTTTTTTTTTGGCAAGAGCTGTTATTTAAACAATACTTGAATATCCTTTATCTATTGTGTTTAGCGTACTCAGTAAACTTATACAGAGACTTTACGACGTGAACATTTCAGCTATTTTGAACCCTGTTCTCGTAAAACACTTTCTGTATACAGGCATTATAGAGAAAAGTAGCACTTCTGATCACAGCACCCAGCTATTAATTCTTACACTCTATTACACTGCAGATGATTTAAGGGCTCAACTCTGCTGCAATGAGTCACTTAGCAGGTTAAGCAAACAAAACTCTAGAGTAAACATCTTCACACTTCAGAAGGAACAAAAGCTTTTGTTTCTTTTTCCCTGTATCAGTGTATCAATTTCTCATTCTAAATGCTTACCTGAAAAACCACTTTACTTTATTAGTCAATTGTGTCCCTATGGAGCCCTCCTCGTATTTTTATTGCTTGATTTGGTAAGTCTTTTACTGAAGAGGCATGAGCAGGGGAAGTTGCTAGGGAAGGAGTGAGAACAGCCTCTATATTTAGTATCACAGTCTCTCAACAGCATTCTAAACAGCAGATTTCAGTGGCCATCATAATGGGCATTTTTAAATCCATATTTTTCCTATACTCTCTGTGTTCTCCCTTCTCAGATAGGTCTGTTGAGCATGGTAGAATCAGGACCATTGCACTGATGGTGAGCACATCGTACACAACTGATCCAGCTTCTCAACACAGATTTGGAAAACAAAATATTTCTCATTGATATGGCAGAGATAATGGGCTTGAAGCAGTCTCCATTATAGAGCAGTTGCTTACTTCCATACATACTTTGTAATTTGCACCCTTCAATCTGCATTGCACCTATATGAACAACTTAAGCGCCAAAAATTATTTTGAAAGATGAATTATGAGGCTAAAAAACAGTTATTGATAGCCTGATATTCTTCTTACATGTAGTTGTAGAGACCGAACATGTCAGATGGAAGTGTGGAAATGGAAAATGTTTGCAAACTCAATTTTTAACTAAACCTCAGAACTTTCTGAAATTTGGTGCTGTCTCCTTGTCTATAATACAACTATACATTTGTAATCTAAATTTTTAATGCACATGAATGCAGAATTACGACCCTATTAGACAAGAATTCAAACACTTCTATCAAGGTCAGGGGAAATGGGATGAAATTAATACTGTTGAAGTAACACATAGTATTTTTATAAACCCTTGGACTGTTTTTTTGGTAAAGGAACAACTATTTCAAAATACTTTGTGATGCCTTCTTGGATAACAGTGTACTTGATATATAGAGTATATTAACAAGTTTTATTTTTTATTTTTTCTTTTTAAATCTGCTTAATAGTTCAGACTGCCAGAGGAGTATGTATTATGAGCTAAGCTACACTTTGATTAGGTGAATAATTCCATTCATTTCACTAGCACAGTTCCTGAAGTATAGGACTATGTAATGAAACCACAAAATTTGCACTGATTTATACTATATGCACTTCCTGTTTTGAGAATAATTTTCTATTACTTCCAGGTGATATTGAAAGCAGTATCTTCAGAATAAAATATACATCACTCAGGCTATCAAAACTGTCAGTCTTCAATCTTCATACTGTTTTTGTTTTCTAGGCCCTTTTGACTTTGATTTGGTAGCATAGTTTTTTATTCTATTCCATTATGGATTTAATTTAATGGCAATACATCAAGAGTGAAAAATATTGTCATTTGTATTCAGGAAATATTTTACTGTCATTGAGCATAAGGAATCAAATTTATGCAAATTTGAATCACTACTAATGAAGGCTTAGTATCAGTTGATCAAGTACCTGTGTGGTGGGTTATCCCTGGCTGGATGCCAGGTGCCCACCAACACCACTCTGTCACTCCCCATCTCAGCTGGATAGGGGAGAGAAAATGTAACAAAAGGCTCATGGCCTGAGATAAGGATAGGGAAAGATCACTCAATAGTTTCCATCACAGGCAAAACAGGTTTGATTTGGGGAAGATATTAATTAATATAATTAATTGCAAATTTCTCCCCATTTTTCTTGTAGGTGCCCTTTAAGCACTGAAAGGTCACCATAAGGTTGCCCCTCCTCTCCCCATTTTTTAGTAGAATTTTCCTCTCCTCTTAACACAAAACTGCTGTGTTTTAACACTCCTAACTCCTGCTGATATACTCAGGAAATTTAGAACCTGTGACCTGATGAACCAACTTTTTAAGCACGTATGTGCATGTATCTGTCTAACAGACAGAATGCATATGGAGGGAAAACAATAAAAATAGCATCTCATAAAGAAATAATGTTTCTTTACTGGAAAACAACATCTGAAAATATTAGTTGACTGCCAGGTTGGGCTTGTCTTTCTTCCTCTTTAAACTTAACATCTACTCTAATATTTCTTAAGCAGCAATGGGAAGACATTTAAATTGTTATGAATTAATAAATATTACAGAATTATATTTATAGTATACATTACTTATTTTGGTAGCACATCGGCAAACATGAATATGCATTGTTTCAGCTTATACTACTCTCTTTCTTAATTTGTCATGAGGAAAAACAAACAAAACACAAGATATTCCAGCTCCTTCACCTTTTCATGTTTACTTCCTTTTTGTTCTAATGTTCCTTATAAATGTAAAGATCAAACCACTTCTGCAAGAATAATGTGGTAAGTACATAATTTGCTCTTTATACAATCAAAAATTCTGGAAACACTGACTATTTGAAAGCTTTTTACAGAAGAGAAAGCAAAAAACTTCAACTTATTTTAAGAAAAACTGAGTTAAATGTACTGTATAACATATGTTCACTGGTATTTTGGCTTCTTCAGAAGCCAGAATGCCTGTAATATAATATTTTTTGTTAAAAGGAAAAAAAACAGGGATGAAAATTACTATCCAGAAAATTTGAACAGAAGGATTTTTTTGAGAGTTCATCTAGCTGAACTGAAAAGGAAGAAAAAGGGAATAGCATAAAGAGAACCATATGGGAGACACTCACTAAGCTATTGAGAAAAGAACTATAGTTCTCTCCCTTTTAAGCTTCATCCATGCATGAATTTGTCACTCTTGTCTAAGAATTATCTATTTTATTTATCAGAGATTCAGTGCCCTTCAGAAACCAGTACAAAATGCGCCATGCAGAAAGACAGCATTTTAAGTCTCTGAAAATCCCTTTGCTCTGGTTTCTTTTCCATAAAGCTGTTTATTGGACCCAGCCAATCTCCTAAGCAGCAGATTTAGGACCTGATTAGATTCCCATTACAGGTCAACAAAATTTTGACACTTGAGAGTAGGACCAGGTCTGCAGTTCTGGGGTAATTATGACTAAGAGGTCTTAGAAAAACAGCTTTCCATTGAGTATTACAGTCATCAGTGTTTGAAAGTCACCATCTCATAAGTAGCTCTTTCATTTTTCAAAAGCCAGCCTTTAAGAAATACTTTATAGGAAAGTTGCAATGAACTTTTGGGAATAAAGCTGGTTCTGTCATGTCTTGCTGAATTACAGACTGAAGCAGCAATTGGATTCCAAAGCATCAAATGGGTAATAGATTGAGGACCCAAAACCCCACAGAGTTTTGAATTTTATATACTTATATACTACCTTCTCAAAGCCTCTGCAAACAGGGCATGCAGTTTTGTAATCATAAATGTTGTCTAAATATATTTTCTATTAACATCTTAATAGAAAAATCCTTGAATTAGCATTGAAAAATGGCATTGCCTTTATCTACAAGTGCCTTAAAAAGAATAGTGGTGTTGGAATCTGAGGTTTTTAGGGGCACAAAATTGTGTAAAACATATTACTAACAAAAGACTTTATGTCAAAACTGCAAAGAATATGCTCTACTGTCATACCATGGTACATAATTTGTCCTTAAAATAAGCTGTTGGTGGAATCAGTTGCATTACAATCAGAGCATTGAGAAAACTATATTTTTTTTAGTTTCAGCAGAGGTTATTTTTTGGTAGTACTCAGGCTAAACCTGGGATTGGGCAGCTCTTTAAGCATGGCTTATCCATCTAAAGTCATATTTTTTATTCCATTTTCTGACACTACATTGTCTTGGTATTAAAACACATCTTCACAAACCACATGACTGTGTCTCCTTGGGATTTAGAAATGCAATTATAGTGAGAGCAAAGTAAACACTGTTTCAATTACCATCATTAGTGAAATATGTGTGTGAGGGGTTTGCAGTGTTGTTATAATTAAACTTCTTTCTAAGTTAGCTTTGTTATTCCGTGTTATCAGAGGATTGTAAATCTACACTGAAGACTGAGAAATTTCTGAGCAAGTTTTCCTTTGATTCGTAAACAATTTTCTACTAAAGTAAACAAATAATATTTTACCCACTCAGTTGTATTATGTACAAATGACTTGGAAAAATAAATTTTATACTTTTTTCTTTGGAAAAATACCTTTTTGAAGAAAGTTAGTGGGAGAGGCAATGTCCCCTTCTTATTAAAACTTTGGAAAATAGCTGGAAAAATCACTGTTGCAGTATATATGGTTTCTGTTTTGTGGGGGACACAAAAATATCATGTCCTGCCTATAGGACTAGGAGCTGTACTTTAGTGTCATCCATCCTATCTCCACTACGACTATGACTACTTCACTTTTTTTGAAGGTGGAGCATGTGTGAAATAGGGTGCAAGCTCATGCCATCTCTGGATCACAGATGGGCAGACTCAGAGCTCTTGAAGTAGTTCAGTCTTCCAGGGTGAAAAGGGGTATTTCCAGCAAGGACATCTGAGGGAGTGCCAGTGCTTCAGTGCTCCAAGTGGCATACATTGAAGCATTGCTTGAATTTCTGGAATAAGAAAATGAAGAGTGTAGTTACTAGTTCAGTAGAGTTGTAGCACCCATAAAGTTGACATAACTGCTCTGGCTTTATTCTGATATCACTGAAGGCAGACAGTGGCCCTTTGCTCCTTACATTGTTTCCTTTAGGTAATAAACTTTAAATTACTCCTTACAGATAGCTTTGCTTGTTTGCTTGACATATTTAGTCAGTTTCAGAGACACTTTGCTAACAAGCATCTTGCCACCATGAATTTATTTTATGTGCATAGCAAAGGAATTGATCGGACTCAACTAATTTTGTGTTAATGCTGCTTCCACCTGTACCTCTTTATATCTTCTGCTTTCATCAAAAAATAGTTACAAATTGGTAGACACTCTTTTTTTTTAACAAAATTGTTTTAGGATTTCAGGCCACAGACATCCTTGGGGTCACTTCAGGTCAAATTTATGTCTTTGTGCTTAGAGTTCTATCAGAGAGAAACGGAAGTCTTACTGTAATTAGCTACAGTGGTAATATCTATCAATGTGATGAAGATTGACTAAATGAAAAATTTTACTTTATAAGTAGTCTAGACACACAGAGGGGGAGAAGGGGAAGAGATATGGATGTACCTATGTGGTACAGATTAAACTTTTAATTCCAAAATTTAGAACTTTAAAATTATCACTGAGGTGCTCTCTAGATCTAAACGATGCCAAACTGGATAGCTAGATGGTAAATTCTGAGCACCAGGGTGTTTGCCTCTATCTTGTCCGTAAAGCAGCCTTCCCACTGCCTGAGACTGGGACCCATGCCTCTGTCTGCCAGCTGGCTGTTCTAAAGAAATAAGAAATAATTCACATTTGCTCTATTTGTGTGACTAAAAGATTATTTAATTACTTTATGCGAAGTGGAGCACATTCATTGGGCAAAATTAAAGGTATATTGATGGGCTAGATGACCTTTAAAGGTCCTTTCCAACCCGAAGTATTCTATGATTCTATAATCCAGTCAAATTTGTGACTGAATCTTGTGTATATATCTTGAGTTAGTTTTTTTGATTGGTTCATGTACTAGTTATAGTCTTGTCTAGTAGCAAAGAACTCATCATGAGATAGTTACCTAAAAAACAAATGAGTTGCACTAAAAGTCTGTCAAATTTCATTTTATTTTGCTATATTTATAGTAATTGATACCTGGGTTATCTGACTGAAAGTTAGCAATCATGTCTGCAAGGACTTCATCTTGTATTTTTTTTTGTAGAGAATATTGAAACAGAATTATTTGATCCATGGAAATCAGAACAGATAGAGGCAAAACTTGAGAAGAAACACTCTTACTCATCCATATTTTCTGCAGATTCACAACTTTATAATCAGGACATTAATTTTTATGTATCACAGTTTTAGATGCCATCATAGGGTGTGGTTAGCTCTAAGATTCTAAGTAACTTTTGCTATGCTACATATATATATACATATACATGCTTCAAAATTACATTCAAAGTTATGCTCCTGTACAGAAACCCCTTAAACTCCTTGTAAATCTGTTAATCTTTTCTCAGCCCTTTAGGAAAAGGCAGAAACAGACTGTAGAGTGAAAAGTTCCTGCCTGGTACCCTGTCTGGTTCCACTGTCCAGTGGAACTGGACACTTTGTTTATGCAGTCCAGAACCTGACTCTGTGCCAGTCCACTATGAATTTTGTATACGAAATTCTGAAATATACTAGCTGTGCAAGTTTTATTTGATTTTCTGTTATTGAGCCCCTCTAGAAATGATAATTAGCTGCATCTCTAGAGGCTGAAGAGCTAAAATATATTTGACTTGGTTGATGAGATATAAACTCCTTTCAAATATGGAAATGATATGCTATGATATACATGAGGAAAAAAACTCCCTAATATGCTGGGGTTTGTGTGTATGGCTGCCTCATACAGCTCTAATTTACAGTTACTCATTTTCTTCAGTCTTGTGTACACAGACAGCAGACGCTTAGCCACAGTTTATATATATATACACAAAACCATTTTTATAATAGTGAAGGGTCACTCTTGAGCCCTTTCCATAGCCTAGGCTAGACCCACTGAGACTCAGATTTCTCATCAGGGAAGTCATACTATTTGATTTCAGAAGTCCTCATCCAGCAGTATATGGATATCAATAATAAGCAGAGATTTATCATGTGATTAAGTTTGCCTAAATCCAAATGTCTGGTGTCATTTGAGATGCCACTGGGTATCTTCCTGGCATCCAGCTTCTGCTCTCAAAGGACACAGTCCTCCACAAGTCCTGTGTTACATCTTGCAACCCCAGAACAGCAGCAACGTGTATATTTGAGGGTGCTTTAATGACATGAAACATCCATCTTTAGGTAACTGAACCTTATTCCAAGGTGCAAGATACAATCTGAGATAAAGTACTGAATATGTAACTACCTGTGTGGTAGTGGGTAGTCATATCTTCGTTAACTAAGCTTTCATATCAGACAGTAAAGGCTTAGCCAATAGAGTGCGGAGAGCAGTTTGGCTCACTATGAGAGGGATCCTAAAGCAAACATAATATGACTAATTAGCTCTTGAATCCATCAACCTTATTTGCTAGATCTCCACTGTCTATGATGTAAGCCTTGACAGCTCATATGTCTTTAGACACTTTAACATAGAAACCTAAATATAAGTGTTTTAATCTTGAACTGTATCATGCTCTAGATATTTACTCTTGGATGCTAACAGCTGAGCTAGTCACCCCAAGATCTTCAATTGTGAATGGAATTTTTGATCCACTTCAGACTTCTGCTTTTGATTAGTTGAAGTGCATGCCAGCAGTACCTATTTCTTTTCTTTTACTGTAAGGGGCCCTGGGGTGACTAGCTCGGCCATTAATATCTACTAGATTCTGAAATGTACCATATTAGTGGTTCACCCAGTTTCTTTATGGCTAGGATTGTTCACAATTTTAAATTTAATATCATTCTCAAATGCACTAAGTATACTATAGAGTAAAATATGTTCATGACTCAACTCCATCCCTCAACTGAGTACCAAGCAGTTGATCTCTCACTCGCCTACTCTAGTGGCATGCAGAGGACAATGGGAAAAAGGTAAAACCTGTGAGCTAAGCTAAGAACAGTTAAAAAAAAAAAAAAAAAGAGAGAAATAAACCCCAAGAAAAACAAGTGATGAACAATAGAATTGCTCACCACCCTCTGACCGATGCCCAGCCTGTCCCTGAACAGTGACTGGCCTTTCCTGGCCAACTCCCCACAGTTTATATACTGAACATGATGTTCTGCAGTATGGAATAGCCCTTTGGCTTGTTCAAGTCCTGGCTGTGCTCCATCCTGGCTTCATCTGCACTTCTTGGCTGGCAGAGCATGAGACACTGAAAAGTTCTTCCTTTATAGCAAGCAGTACTCTGCAAAAACCAAAAGATCAGTGTTTTATCAACATTATTCTCATACTGAGTTCAAAATACAGCACTGTACCAGCTACTAGAAGGAAAATCAACTCTATTCCAGCTGAAACGAGTAAAAGTATGAAAAGTTAAAATATTTCTTTCTTACTGAATTTGTAAGACCAAAAGGAGCTCCTGGCTTCATTCATGTTTCTGCTGTCTGCTGGTTTTCTTACTTGAAAAATGATCTACTTAGATTTTTACCACACTTTTACATTTTATATTAGCCAATTAAAAGAGCTTGTCAAAATAGTACCAGTAACTAATCATTCCCACAAAACCAATAAAATAAAAAATTCAGTATTGATAACATTTCCAACTGAAGATTAGTCCTATTTTAAAAAAAATCAACCCCCAGAAGTAATTTGTTAAAATTGTCAAAATATTTTTTACAATTCTATGGAAAAATAACAACCATTTGTGCTGGTTTTGACTGGGGTTGGGTAGATTTTCTTCATGGTATCTAGAAGGGGGCTAAGTTCTGGATTTGTGCTGGAAACAGTGTTGATAACACAGGGGTGTTTTTATTATTGCAAGCACAGTGCCAAGGCCTTTTCAGCTCCTCACACCACCAATGAGGAGTCTGAGGGTGCACAAGGACTTGGGAGGGGACACAGCCAGGACAGGTGACCCCAAATACCAAAGGGCCATCCCACATCATATGGGGTCGTACTCAGCACATAAAACTGGAGGGAGAAGAAGGAAAGGGAAGACATTCAGAGTGATGGCATTTGCTTGACTTCCCAAGTCACCATTACGTGTGATTGTGCTGGTTTTAGCAACTAGCTAGGAAATAAACTCTAAATATGCTGCTCCCTTCCCCCTGCCTCTTCCGATAATGGAGAGATTATGAATTGAAAATAAAAATTTACTAAAATCACGATAACCACAGCAGGAAGCACACAAACCATAGCAAAAAGTACGGACAAAGAAGGTGTTCTACCCACAAAAGGGCACTCATCACTGGGAACAGAGCAACACACTTCTTTAAGACAGTGCCCAGTACGGTTTCCAAACAGAGGCAATATGGTGGAGAGAGCTTCTGTGGCTTAACGTTTTCCCCCACCCACCTCCCTGGCCCAAAACCAATGGAAAGCTGGGACAAAACAAAACCTAGAAGCTAGTTCATCCAAAGGAAGGGGCTCTGCAGCTGCTGGCTGAGCTCAATCCTCCACAATTGCTTGAACTGCCACCTCCAGCTCTCTGCCACTTGGAGCTGTCTGTTTCAACTCTATAACTCCATAGCAGTGGTCTGGAGGAAAAATGGGAAGAGAGAAAAAAGCCAGCAGGCAGCAGAAGGGCTCAAGTTCACTGGGGTTTAAGGGGGTAGTCCACTCTGCTTCAGTGACCTAGGCAAGAATGACAAGCTTCCCGTTTCTGGCCCCAGTTTTTCCTGTCGAAACCAGGCCTTCCAGCAATGACATGGGTGGAATAAACAGCATTAAAAGCTCGACCCCCTTTTCTCTGTAACCAGGACAGTGATGGAGCCCTGTTTTCCTGGAGATGGCTGAATGCCTTCCTGCCAATGGGAAGTGGTGAATGAATTCCCTGTTTTGTTTTGCTTGCATGCACGGCTTTAGCTTTACTTGTTAAACTGTCTTTATCTCAACCCATGAGTTTTCTCAGTTTACCCTTCTGGTCTCTCCGTCATCCCACCACAGGGACATGAGCACCCAGCTGTGTGGAGCTTAGTTTCCAGGTCGGTCTAAAGCGTGACAAAATTTAGGGCGACAATACACCTTCAATTGAGTAAGCAGCTTTTAGATCTTTGTATTAATGCTAGTCTGAAGATATATGGTACAATTTAGTTTCTTTCTTGCCTTATATTAAATTGAAACACCAATTTCCATTACGTTTGACTGTGGTAATTCAGTATAGTAAAAAGTCCGAAAATAATGCTAACCAGGAAGCAACTTAATTAATAAGGAATTTTTACTTACATAGCAAGATTTTGTTAGTAGAGGAGCTACAGGGTGGCTTTCTGTGAGAAGCTGCTAGTGGCTTTCTCTGTGTCTGATAGAGCCAATGTCAGCTGGCTTTTAGACGGATAGACGGACCCACTGCTGGCCAAGGCTGAGTTCACTAGCGACAGTGGTAGTGCCTCTGGGATAACATATTTAGGAAGCGGCAAAAAAACCTGTGCAACCTCAACAGAAGTGAGGAGTGAGACTATATGAGAAAAACATCTCTTCAGACACCAAGGTCAGTGAAGAAAGAGGGGGAGGAGATGCTCCAGGCACCAGTGCAGAGATTCCTCTGCTGCCCATGGTGAATACAATAACAAGACAGCCCATGGAGGACTACCCAATGAACAGGTGGATGCCCGAAGGAGGCTGTGATCCTGTGGGAAGTCTGTGCTGGAGCAGACTGGTCAGGACTTGTGACACCATGAGGGAACCATGCCTGAGCAGTCTGTTCCTGAAGGAGAGCACCCTGTGGAAGAGACCCATGCTGGAGCAGTGGGAAGGAATGGAAAAAATGAAAGTCAAAAGGTCTGCAAAAACTTACAAAATCGCATTAGTAAATGATACACTTGGCATGGAATGTTAATTTGGTAAGTTATTTCCTTATCTTATAGTATAAACGCACAGTGGTGGGTTTTAAATAAGGGGTAGGGTGCAAGACTAGAGAGAGAGAGACCAAAGAGAGTGAGAAGAGAAGGAAAGGCAAGGCAAAGCGAGAAGGCCAGTTCTGGCTTCAGCACTGATCCAGCTGATGGGGTGTCCAGGGTCTTTGGGGGGGCTGCCCGAGCTTCGTGACAGTACCTTTTAATAGATAAATTCCTCTATCGTGAAGCTGATTTTCTCATTTTGTATGCAAATTAGTTCTCATGCACAGTTCATTCTAGGCCTTTCTGGAAATGGGTTGGAGGGCTTTGGGGATCTTTGGTGGTCTTGATTTCCTGCCTACTGTGTCAGTTTCTGCTCAAAAGTCCATGTCTGCTTCTCAACCTCCTTCCTGTGCTTGAGTTGTACTGTGTTGTGCTTATCTCCAGGAGCCAGAACAAGAATATTTGTCCCAGAAAAGTGCTTCCCTGCCTCCATATGGCCTTCTCCTACAGCCACATCCAGTTGTTTCTTACAGTGTGTTCTTACCAACAGTCCTTGATTGGCTCCATGGCTATCCGGCTATTGTATTGAGACATCACTAGATAGTCTTAGGATTTCTGTTCTTCCACGTCTACTAGTAACAACTTCCTGTCAGTATTAATAAAAAAATGTGAAAACAGGTTAGGTGGAAAAATGTAAAATAGTGCCTGCTTTGTTTTTCATACACAGAAAAAGGGCTTTCTTACTGTACTTTTTCTCACTTGAAGAGTATCTCTTTGTATGCACATTTATGCGACTTTTCAGAATCCTGATGATTCAGGTGTCCCCATGGTTTCTCAATTGTGTGTTTGAAAATGGAGGCACCTAAAATCATTGATTCACTTAAAAATTTAGATTGTCATACGTATATATTATTTTATATTCTTCTTACAGTATTTGAGAATGATCACTAAAATGTTATATTATTAAGGAAGTTCTTGGTGACTATGATTTGACAAAAACATTTCCATAAAATTTGCAAAATATATAGCTTCAATTTTATTACATTTCCCTGCAGAGTTAGCAGTGAAAAATCTTTCAATATTGTAGTATTATATCAGAGGCAGAACTGAAAGGCTTTTAGAAATAAACCAGCCTGGTTTACCTGTCTAAGTAAGATGAAATGGAAAAAATAAACTCTATATAGTGACAAGCAATGTAGATTAAAAGAAATTATTTGGCATCTAAAATGTCATTTAAAACATAGATGAGGAGAGATTTTTACAAACTATGGTAGGACAGAACTAGTGTGGATTGGCAGACCTCCATTGATTGCATTGGAACTTTGCCGATTACATTAGCTGAGGATCTGAGTTTATATGAGTTTTAACTTCACAGCATCTCTTAAATCATCAGGAATAAGATGCCTTAGTGACTCAGTAAATCAAGGCAAGATCAAATAATTATTAAAAAATAAATGAGAACTGTTCTTTAGTGCAATACAATTTTATTTTGAATAGCACTTCATAAAAATGCATCCCAAGACACTTTACAAGAAAAGCTATAAATAATAAAATTATGTGGTTTAATAATAAATAATAGATTAAAAGCTGTTAAGGGTTGGAGAAACAGTTTCATCCTATATTCAGAATAGAGCAAAGATTTTGTGGGATGAAACAGGGCAAGATGCTAGTTTAATCAGAGAGGAAGAGATATTCAACCTATAATCTGAATGAAAGGACAGGAGGAAAAAAAAAAAATTTCATGGCTGAAGTCTTATATGCAAATAAATCTATATTTCCTTACTCTCTGGAGAGTAGTTCAATCTCCAGATAACAGCCTACTCAGGAATTGGGAACATTTGCAGGCCTGCTGAAAACTGAACTGTTTTGCCTTGCAGAAAGAGAGCATAACCTGAGCAAGTTTTATCGTACTGAATCTTGTACATAGCTTTATGTGGAGAAGAGAGGTAGTGCCCCAACCCTCCAGTCCCCTCCCCAGGTGAGAGGCTCTCTAAAGGAATGAGCCAGACAATGTATTTTTTTGGTTCTGTTGAAAATACAGGGTGAGGGAGAAAGAAGTACCGCTAGGGGAAAAGGGAAGCCTAATTTTCCTTTACAATTTTCCTCAGTCTTGACTTCCAGCGCAGCACTGTTTTTTTCTAGTTGCTACAGGCTTCTTGCCTCTGCACGTGACTCAATGCTGGTGATTCAGATGCTGAGGGAAGATACTAGTGGTTAGGCTTTACAACAACATTGCAGTGACCAAGTCGCTAATGTATATGTCTTTAAGCTGAAAGTTATATCTTTTAATTCTCATACATTTATCCTTTCTAATATATATGTGTCTGTCTTTTAACAGTTTTCTTTTATATATATTCCAGTAGGAAAGTTTTCAGACACACACCACAAAGATTAGAGGAGGTAAGAAATTAATAGTGTAAGGGTGATGTGCTGCCAGGTAGCTTCTAGAAATCGACTGGGGATGCAATGATGAAAATATGTCTAGGACATGACAAAGGAATTGAAGGGGTATTCAGAAGGAAGAAGGAATCAGAGAATCAAAGGGAAATTGGGAGACAGTCACAGCAGTGGGAGACACACAACCGCTCCTGAATGAGGTGCAAAATTAGTGGAGTCTCTTGCTGTTCCTTCTCTACCCAAGAGTCTCTTAGCTTTATACTCTGGGCCCGCAGTAACTGGCAGCATATCTAACATAACTTCTAATCCATTTCGAAGAATATTTTGGTAATAAATTCTTTCCTTTCTCCTTATTTGCAGACCCAGTATGTTCTCCTGGAAGATGGGACTTGTGAGTAGGAGTGTATAGCTTGTTACCAATCTTCATAAAGTACTGCCAAACTTCATAATGACTTAAGAAGCCCCCAAGTTTGGAAATATTCTATGAATCAGGCCAGCTACTGTGCATTTCCTTTCTCCAAGGCAAGAAAACTGGGTATAATTAAATACTTTTTAAAATCCTTACATATGGGACTCCAGACAGCTTTTTGAAGTCTTCTGGAATAGTGTAAGTTATTACATAAAAATACCAAAGAAAATAAGCCGTCTATGACTAGAATGAAATAAGCATTAGTCTATTATACTCAGATTTTGGTGATGTATGCCCATATTTCCTTTAAAAACAATATATACTTTACATATAGCCATATGCTATGGATAGGTCTCATGCTGGGCCTTTTCATTTTCATCCGTGTTGTTCCACACAAAGGTTAGACTGGAGCTATTCAAAAGATGGCATGAATCAGATATGGTACTTTTGTACTTGGGCTCTACAAGCTTAAGGATGTCTTAGCCTCATGTTGAACAAATTGCACAGCTACATTAGAAATTACGGTCTTCTGCTGCCCTTGAGAGCTCAGTTACGCTTCAAAACAGTCTTCATGTCACTTCTGTCTTCTTTATATGTATTTATATTTACAATCAAATTTAATTTTGAAATTGTTATAATTTATCATGGAACAGAATACTTTGGCAGGCCTTGACAAAGGATTTTATTATTGTTTATACCCTCTAATGCAAAATTTGTAATAATAATGTCTTCTTGCTATTTGGAATTATTTTTCTTCATAAAAGGGCAAAAGCCAACAATAGAAAAGTACACTTTTAATGCTAAAATAGTGTACAAAAGGATTTTACATGTAACCACAGTAACAAAAGTTTTTTCTGGTGGAAAAGACCTATTTCCCTCACCTGACAAACATCACTTGCATGTACTCATTATTCCTGCACTCGTTATTCCAGTGATTAGTTGGGTGACTGTGAGAGTTATTTGCATCTTTCTTCCTTGCTACAGCGTTGTTGCCTGGGGAGAGTAGGAAACCTTGGTTAATATTAATGAAATATTTTGGGACATGGAGCAGAGCTCTAACTTCTGCTGCCTGGGCAGTAATATTACTCCTCATTAAAGCTTGTGGAAGTTCATCTCACATTCAATTACAGACGCCTGAAAACTGTTTTCCAGGCAATCTATGCTCCTTAGACAAGAGAAAAGAGAAAGTAAAGGATCTGTTCCCCTCCTGGGATTTGCTGCTCTCTTTGCATATACTACTGCCGACCAGCTGGAAGATTTTGTTAAATGACTTGTTGGTCAGAGAGATATCATATTCAGAGATGATGAATGACTCTGGGCTTCTGCTCTAAGACCTAGCAGAAATAATGCACTAGTCTCAAAGGAATATTGGGAGTTTTATCTGTAACAGCTTCAGAAAAGGAGCCACGTTTATGGTGTTCTAAATTGTAGACAAGTAAAAGCCCTACAGTTTTAGTTTTTGGGGATTTTTTGAGGGGCATAACATTTTGTACACTGTTAACCCTTCTGAATATGAATCTAATTGGGTTGCCTCTGTTCAGTGAAAGACTGCAGGGGTTGAAAGTTCAAGAGGAGGAGAGGAAGCAGAGAGGTCATGCAACACATGCCACTTGCTGGTTTTTGCCTCAGCTTTTTTCTGTTACAAGCTTTTTCTCTAATCAGTATAAAAATACATGATTCTTTTGTAAATATGCATTTCAGAACTACATCATAAAGTCAATTCTTGTGGGGTATGAAAAGAGGAGACAGCTGATGGAAATTATGAACTATTTCAAAGCTGAATTTGAATTGTGTTTTGGGTGAGGTACTTTGTTTTTCAAAACCCGTGAAATTCCAAATCGTATCTTTCTCCCTAAATCTCTCTTTCAGCCTCATTGAAGACAATACATTCAGTCTTAAGGAACCAGCTGGAAGGTCGTACTCAAAGACTTGAGGTTAATGGCTGATGTCCCAGTAGAGATCAGTGAAAAGTGTCATTCTTCAGGGGTTGGCTTTGGGACTGGGACTTTCTATCACCTTCATTGGTGGCATGGACAGCGGGAGAGCACCCTGAGCAAGTTTGCCAACAATGCTGAGCTGAGTGGTATGGCTGACACTCTGGAGGAAAGGGATACCAGCCAGAGGGACCTTGACAGCCTTGAGAGATAGGCTTGTGAGAATTTAATGAAGTTCAACAAAGTCGAGTACAAGGTCCTGCATGTGGATTGGGGATATTCCAAGAACAACTGCATGCTGGGTGGGGAACGGATTTAGAGCAGCTCTGAGGAGAAGGACTTGGGTGTGTTGGTTGATAAGAAGCTCAACATGAGCCAGCAATGTGTACTTGTTCAGAAAGCCAAACGCAACCTGGGCTGCCTCAAAAGCAGCATGGCCAGCAGGCTGAGGGAGGTGATTCTGTCCCTCTGCTCCACTCTGGTGAGACCCCACCTGTCGTACTGCATCCATTTCTGGGGCCTGCAACATAAGAAGATCATGGACATTTTAGAGCAGCTCCATAGCAGGACAACAAAGATAAGAGGGCTGGAGTGAGGAAAGGCTGAGAGAGTTGGGGTTATTTGGCCTGGAGAAGAGAAGGTTTTCGGGTGACCTAACTGAGGCCTTTTAGTACCTATATGGGGGCCAGCAAGAAAGCTGGAGAGGGACTTTTTACAAGGGCATGTAGTAATAGTAAAACGAGAAATGGCTTTACAGGGAAAGAAAGTAGGTTTAGACTAGATATTAGGAAGAAAATTCCTTACTGTGAAGGTGGTGAGATGCTGGAACAGGTTGCCCAGAGATGATGTGGCTGCCTTATCCCTGTGTGGAAGTGTTTAAGGCAAGGTTGGATGGAACTCTGAGTAACCTGGTCTAATGGAAAGTGTTCCTGTCTACAGCAAGGGGTTTGGAAGTATATGACCTTTAAGGTCCCTTCTAACTCAAGCCATTCTATGATTCCATGATTTGCTGTCATACATTGCAAGAAAACTTTCATTCGCAATATTCCCAATTTCATGGCCTCTTTTGCTGTTGCATATATTTGTTAGTTAGAAACCAGAATCTACCTGAACCTGAAGAATCAACACATGCAGGACAAGACAATTACTATGTATTTTCTGGTGTTTAATGCTCTTTCCTTCATGTCCTTTTAATTAGGAGGGGAAAAAGGATTTGAACCCAATTGTCATGAAAGTATCTTAAAATAATATATGCTGACACTTGAAAATACTAGTTAAAATTCTGGACTGTAATTGATTTTTCTGATCAACAGGAAATTTGCTAGACTATGATATAACTTAGACAAGTTTCTCTTAGAAAGTTTTGCCGAAATAGATGTTTTAAAAGAGAAACCTGAAATCTGAAATTGGAAATTATCATTACATGCAATATGATTTACACATATTGTTTCCCTGTTTTAGACTGAAATATTTTCTTTGAAGGACAACCTTCACCGCTTTAAAGTGGGGCATTATTTCTACCTGAAGTGCTGTACAGTTCCTTTTTTTTAAGATTTCTCAAATGCTTATCAACTCTAAGGCCTCTCTCATGTACTTTAAGCTTCCTCTGTGGAATCTGATCATGACTTTATTTGCAGGTTTAGGAAACAGTACAGAGCTACAATGTGCTCAGCGTGCTGATGACAACCAGCTCCATACCCACAAATCCTGGAAAAAGTCTGAGGATGTGTTTCTACTTTGGTAATAATTTTTTTTTTTATTTAATAGGATTTTAAAAAGGTTTCTAGATTATTTTTGTTTTACTTGTAGAGGGATTTTTTTAATTATACCATTATTTCAGTTTTTAGAACATACATTTTTAACAGTTCATTTACAGCATGCTCTAACTGCTTATGATATTTAAAACAAGATAAGTAACTATTAGATGAAAGTTTAAAAACAATATGCTCAGCACACAGGCAATGATTTCAACGACATTTTTGGTGGAGTTGGAACAGAGAGGCCGAATATACACTCTCAGTGGCTGAATTGAAACGACATACCGAAATGGTTCCAAAGGAGCTGTTACAATCTACCCAGTCAATGATCCATGAACAAAGAAAGATTTAGTCAATTTGAAACCAATACCTTCTAACATGTTAAAAATAAACAAGCAAACTGTCCTATGCTCTGCTGGTCCACACAAAAATTTTCTCCTTTATTCCCAGGTAATGCACCTATCTTCTGCCTCATCCTCATAGTTGTCTCCACTCTGTCTTCTGAAGTACTTGAAGGACTAAAAATGAGAAAATGTTTTAGTCTGCTTTGATATTACTGTCAGTGGTATTTTCAAGTCTTGGGAAGAAGGGTGGAACATTTGCAAATCAATATATAGTTGTGGTTTAACACCAGCCCGCAACTGAGCCCCACACAACTGCCCACTCATCCCCCTCAGTGGGACGAGGGAGAGAATCAGAAGGTGAGAAGTGAGAAAAGGGAGAAAATTCAATGGGTTGACAGTTTAAATGCAAAAATTTTGCATGGAAGTAAAACAAAACAAGGAATTCATTCACCGCTTCCCATCAGCAGACAGGTGTTCAGCCATCTCCAGGAAAGCAGGGCTCTCTCACCTATAAAAATGACTTGCGAAGACAAACACCTTCCAACCCCACTTCCTTCTTCTTCCTCCACCTTTATACGCTGAGAATGACCCCATATGGTATGGGATGTCCCTCTGGTATTTGGTGTCACCTGTCCTGGTTGCGTCCCCTCCCAAATCCCTGTGCACCCTCAGCCTCCTCGCTGGTGAGGTGGTGTGAGGAGCAGAAGAGGCCTTGACTCAGTTTAAGCACTGCTCAGCAATAACCAAAACATCCCTGTTATTAACACTGTTTCCAGCACAAATCCAAAACACAGCCCCATACCAGCTACTCTGAAGAAAATTAACTCTATTCCAGCCAAAACCAACACAAATGGGTTTTAGTAGTGACTTTAAGAAAATTAAACACTTTCGTTTCCAGCTTAATAATGAATAAACATTCATTTCCAGCTTAACATAAGACATGAATGCAGCTTTAGACTAATTATCTATTTTACCCAGTATTTGAGCTCATTGTTTGAAAAAGTGGATTTAGTAACTGCTACTTGTTTAAACAGAAATTCAATTCTACAAATGTCTTTGATACAGTGATAAAGTGGTCTTTGATAAAGATGAGACAGTGATAAGTATCAGAGACATTTGTATTTAGAACTTATGGAAAACAATCCTGTGGAAAATCCCTGGGAATCCAACATACTCCATGCAAATGGATAACAGACTCGCTTTTTAAAATTATGGTAAATCTGTCTTCCTCTTTGTTTTAATGGCATGACACTATGAATTTTCTAAAATAGCTAAACAGGTGTGATATCACTATTTATTATTAAGGGTTCATTGTCTGAATAGTAACAACCTCAAAGGATGCCAAGTTTTGTGAAACATATTTAACCTGCAGATGGAATTCACATTACCTAGAGGTGAATGCCTAAATTTTTTGTGATAAAATGTAGATGTTACACCTAAAAACCTGGAGTGCCTAAGATTGTTTTTGTTTAATTTTTTATACCAGTTAGGTTTTTAACTGTCTAATAGTCCAAATCATTCGTACAGTTATAATAAAAAGACAATGCATTTTAGTTCTGAGTTCTGCTACTTGTCAAAGGGGATATGAAACACATATTTAGCCCTTAGAGTGTAAACAACTGTATATATGTATTTAGGAGGTGAAAAAATGCTGAAATACCAAAATTGCTTATCTGATATTTGTACAATCTCTATGAACATATGAATGTTGACAAAACATTGCATAATCACCACCAGAAAACATACGTTCTTCCTATAAATACTTGATAAATATAATAGAATTGTAGGATCATAGAATCATCGAAGTTGGAAGGGACCTTTAAGATCATCCAGTCCAACCATCCACCCAGCACTGCCGCTGTGACCCCTAAACCACTAAACCGCATCACCCAGTACCAGGTCTGGACGCCTCCTTGAGCACCTCCAGGGAGGGTGAATCCACAGCCTCCATGGACAATTTATTCCAATGCCTGACTCCCCAACAGTGAAAAAAAATTTTGGGATTGCTCGGATGACACTGAACAGATAAGAAATTGAGATAAGAAACTGATAGATGCTTAGGAACCCTAACTAATATGCATAAAAAATTACCAGCTGAGCAATACAGTTATGGAAGAGTGAATATCACTATCCTAGTATTTCTGCTAGCTCTTATGTTTTAAATTTTGAAAAAAAAAGGAATATATAAGTAGTTATTAACTTAAACTCAACATATGGAGCTGCAGTTTATATGCTAAAAGTCCATAATTCTTTAGAAATAAACAGTCCATAGTTCTTTAGAAAAATACTAATTTTCTTTTACTATGTCTTAAAGCTTTAGATGTTTTATATGGACATGTTACACAGAGAGAACTGAGAGGAACATAAAAATTATTCCAACTCATAAGTTTTCTGATGTTTGTTTACTAGAATCTGGCGTCAGAGTAAACTAATCCTCATTCCTGAACAGGCTGACAGTTCCAATGAAGTACTTGACTTAAAATGAACTTCTGAAACCTATGATGCTGAACTTTATATCCATCATACATAAAAAGGCAAAAGGTAAGATCAATTTACTCTAGTTTCTTCAGACTTAAGTAAGTAGTTTTGAATTTAGATATGACTTGATTAAAAAAAAATTGAGCATATTTATAAAAAATACATAATACCTAATACTGGCATTCTCCCTAAAAAAAGAATTCCAGTACATTTGCTTTAAAGAGATGTTCACTATTATGAATTATTTATTCTTAAAAATTATTGCTACTTTTTATTAAGTAGGAAAAAATCCACAGAAATTCTCTATGCTACTTAACATCTAAGAAAAATGTATGTTTTCAAATATGATCACACTTTTTCAAATTTTAACTAAAAATATCACAAGAAGAGTGGTAAATTTTAAAAGGACTTATTTATATTTTTTTGTCAGAGCCCCATTTATTGAATTGAATATAATTCTTAGATAATATCCACTTTCATAAGTAACTTTCACATATAACATATGTTACGTGAATCTTTCTTTTGCAATACAAGTATTGTGTTTTACTTTATAAAAACACACACATCTCCACACAGAAATATAAATCTACCCATCCATCCACACATCCATATGCCTATGTATGGAAGAAATTAATTTATCAAGAATGTATCCATTAAAAGTGATGGAAATTCTGCACTAAATTAAGCAAAAATAATAGGTATGTGTTCTCTGCCCTAATTAATCATCATTCTGTATTGGAAAAAACCATA
This sequence comes from Rhagologus leucostigma, assembly GCA_013397725.1. Taxonomy (NCBI): domain Eukaryota; kingdom Metazoa; phylum Chordata; class Aves; order Passeriformes; genus Rhagologus; species Rhagologus leucostigma. The sequence goes on along the minus strand of VZTD01010888.1, from coordinate 430,107 downwards.
ATCCCTAATCTAAACAATACCAATCAAATATAGTAAAGAAAATGTCTGATGCAAGTTATCATAAACCCAGTGAGTTCAAATTAATGCCTCTGCTTTGCACAAGTTTAGCTGCTAGACTTGTGAATCTTTACAAGTATTTGAGTATATGTGATATTCACTCTATGCGCTTTACATCTGGTCTTGGGATTTGAGTACTCATAGGTTTGTTGATTATTTTGAAGGTTCTGAAATCAAATATCTCACTTTCTTGTGTGATATACCCTACCTAACTTAAAATGCAATATGATCCATTTCTACACTTCTCTAAGAACCCTTGTAATTTCTGTAGAAGATGTAGCTTTTCAGGTTCATTTCCTTTCCCAGTGTTTGATACTAAACTTCTGTAAAAGCTTACTTAGCTTTTGCTGCTTTGATTGAGTTTCTTTCTAGTCCATCTCTCTCCTATTCTGCTGCCATTCTTATATACTTAGCTGCATTTTATGACTTTGGTTTCAGGTAAACAAAAGTCAGTACATTTCTGGATGTTGGTATAGAGTAACTCCAGGTCTGAACTTCTGTTTCACTTAAATTTTATATTTCTAACAATCAAGAGAATTTTTCTGCTTGGCAGAAGATTTCTTCAACTACTGTAGATAAAGGTAAGGTTATCTTTGTACTTTCCATAGGTGGAATCAGCCTTAGGAGGTTTGTTGAGGATCAGCACAATTTCTTTACTGGAGATGTACATGGTTACAGCATGGTATAACTCTTCATGTAATAATTCAATAATCGGGATAAATAAGTGCAGTCTTGTCCTGGGTTACAGTGTATTGTATTACCATCCTCATGAGCTGTTGAAACCAGGTGTAGCAATGTTCCCTGCCTCCTCCCTCTGGGCTATCTCCTGTTAATGGGCCCATCAACGCCTTTCCTCGTGACTCACCGTCCCATTGTGAGATGCTCCACGCAGGGGAAGAAGCCAAGCATTCCCACCTGGATATAATCTGGGGTTTGGAAGAGCATAGCAGCCTTTTCCACTGGACCTTCAGAGGAAGACCAGACTCTTCTACAGGATCACTACTTCAACAGACCATCACTCCAGGAGGACTGCAGCCACCATTTAATCGGACTGCTACCAACCCCCTGACCATCAGGGGGTCAGGCTGTACTCTCACTTTGTTAGTGGGTTGTTTTTTCGTACTATAGCATTTATTTTACTTTTTTTCCTATTAAATTGTATTTCTGACTTGGAGTCTCTCACTAGTTTGTTTTCAAACTAGTACAAATCTCAACAACATCAAAATAAGTTTTACACAGTAATTTAGTTGCCGTAGCCTTAGACTTTTCTGGGTCTTCTGCAGAAAGTGTGAAAGCTTACCAAATTTCTTATATTTTTAAAAGAAGTAGGGCAATAGCTGTAGAAATCTTGAAAACATCACAAATATTTCGTTCCGTTTCTTTCTTCTTATGAGGTGACTTTGCTCACAGAAGCATAGAATTATAGAATTATCGAGGTTGTAAAAGACCCTTAAGATCATCAAGTTCAATCATTCTACTAACTCTGCCAACTCTATCACTAAACCGTGTCCCTAAGTGCCACGTCTATACCTCCAGGGGTGGTGACTCAAAGCACCTTATCTCACTTGAGTGCATATGGCATGAGCAATGAGATGTGCACTTAGATTAAATGAGTGTAATATTAATAAACAATTATGCGAATGAAGTACTGAAGGTAGCTGTTACAGCAGTGAAAGGCCATGAAGTTGCCTTGTACCTATGTAGCTCATTAAATTTTAGGTAGAAATCAACTCATATTCAAAATTGTCCAAGAGAACTCTGAGATGCAAAATACTATTTTAAAATGTAGTTAACCTTTAGTACTTTGATAGAATTGGCAGGAAAATATTCAGAATTTTACAAAATTTTTTCTCTCAAATTATATAATCCCTGAGGTGAAATAAATACCTCATTGCTTTGTAATTGCATTTGCAACTGATCCAATAGACTTTTTAAAAATGCTGTGCAAAAGATAACAATCTTTTTTTGAGCAATTAACATTCTATATGTATGTGAAACTGCAGGTATGCATGATAGAGGTATATATAGATTCTGTGTGAAAAAGGTGTTATTAAAGATAAAATTGGTGATATTTCATTTATGTTGCTGAGTGTAGTTTTCAAAATCCTTACAAGAACTCAGCAGATGCCACTGAGTTTTACAGAAAAGTCTATAAACATATCAGCATGAACTGCAGTATGTTCTCCAGTTCTAAAAACAAGTTAGTGTGTGGCATTTCAATGCCTTTTATCTTTGGTTCTTTCTTGGTTTTGTTTTTTTTTTTCTATTTTCATGTAAATGTACAACTTTAAACTTCAACATATTGTGACTTTCTCACATGTATTAAAATTGAAATAATGCAGAAATTCCACTACAATGAAGTTTAAAATAATGTTTGGGGGCTCATGGAAAAAGTGATATGCTAAAACAATGCGAGAAATGCTGTTCCACAGGAATCGTGACAGAGCAACAGATAGAGGACAAAGTTCAGCCTGCAAACTGGTTTCCTAAACTCTAGGGTTTCATAACGCTACTTGTGCTATGGTATAGAAATACCTTGCATGCTTTTATAAAGGACTATTCCCACAACAGAAAAGTAGTAGAGCTAAGACTTTCTTTGATGCTTTTACTGCTGTGAAGATTTCCTAAACCAACTCAAAGAGCCAGAAGACCAAGCACATAAGTGTTTCATGACTATAAAAGGAGATGGCATAAGGTGTCCCACTTTTTGACTTTGAAAATCTGTTCCCTATGCAGCTGATGTCAGGGTGACTATTCTGTTACATGGTGACTTCTGAGATTCTGAAATTTGCTTTTGTTCTCTGCTGGAAGGAAAACAGAGGTCTTTGTGGAGCACAGTATTAGATTGGTATTCAGGGCAAATACAGGACTTTCAGTTTGAGGTGAGTGCTCTTGTCCCCTTGTATCTGAGGGGTTTTGGATTGTTTTGAATTGAGCAGGATAAGAACTTGATCCTCAGCCTTCCATGTGTTTGTATCTTAGTCATCAGACATGATAGTCTTGTTACTTCTCTTTTTCCACTGACATTGTACCTTAGCTTAGTGAAGCTTTTACCGTGAAAAATTGCATCTCTGGGAAATACACTAGAAATGTTGAAGTTGATATTCAACACAACTGTTCTGGTGAATTCTGGTATTCGCTTCGTTAAAGGAAAATAAACACTACTGGATACTTTGGGAGCCTCTTCTTGGTTTTCAACCCAAATGCAAGCAGAGAAAGGATATGCAGTAGAGAAAAATGGATTAATAATTTCACACACATGAAATTATTTGTCTTTATTGTCTTTTTTTAACTACCTAATTTGTTTCTTTCCATTATGAGCAGTAGGGTGACATGTGGTTTAGCTCTGAAATGATTAATTTTTTAGTATATACTGTTTTGTTACATACTTTCCTTATATGCTGGATTTCCTTTGCTGCATTTCCTTTGTAGAAAAGCAAAACCTTCAAATGAAGAAGTATCAGTCTTGCCATTCCATAGAAAATCAATATCTTTTCTGGTTTCTTCTTCTGCATGCTTAGACTTTGTCAAATGTATAATATGCACCTGAAAACTCTTCTGGTGTTCAATTATTGTTTTACTGCAAGCATAATAAAAACCTATAATATGTTTTTAATTGACAAATGAAAAATGATAACCTGGACACTTAATTATAGTGCACTGAAAATGTGAATGCTGAGAGCATTTATCAGTATTTCTGGGATTTTTTTTTTTTTTTTTTTAAAGAGAAACATACAATAGAACCAATATGTCTATTTAAATGCAAAAGGGGGCTGCTTTTCCCCTAGGTAAAATCATGCCTAGTGCAAACGCTTGTTCACCCAGATTTTGAAATACCAGCAAGTGAAATACTAATTCTAACGAATAATAGCAGTATTCTAATGAAGAAAATACTTCTACCAACCAACGAAAAGAGTACTACTTAAATTAACTTCCGCCAATTAGGTTTATTGTGTTAAATACTCAGTTTCAGAGCTGTTTTTTTTTCTCTGTCTCTTTACCCGATTTACTTACTGCCTTTTGAGTTGTAACACCATATGGTTATGGAAAGCTACTTTAAGGTAAGGACATGGCCTTGTGCTAAACCAAATTTAAGTTGTCCTAAGACAGTATATAGAAGTACTTATATGGCATTTTGAAATAAAAACAAATAATATTTTAATGTTATTACTCTACAACTCATAAAAAATTAGATTGTTTATTTTATATATACAATGGGAGATGACTACGGCTACACAAAATAATAAAAATACAGAGAGGCAAATTGGATATTTATTCTTGCAGAGTATGAACAAAGGAGTACTCTCACAGGAAATGAAAAGCAATAAATGTAAAATTTATAAAATAAAACAGGATTTTTGCTTGTTTCTTGTTTTTCACAAAGTGTCTAATCAGACTTTGGAAGTCATTTGATCAAATAAACCACTATCAATATTGGCCTTTTTTTTTTTTTTAAAGTGAATGTAACAGTGCTGAAAATTCTCACATAAGATAAGATAAATTTCTGAGCCTACTTTTCTTACCTTAAAACATTGAAAAAGTAGTAATTTTGCATTATAATGAGGAATTCCTAGGGGTTTTTTTATTCTAATGTTTTTTATATAAACAGACAACTAGATTAGTTGGCTAGTTTTCCTGTCTAGTATATTTTTTCTTATGATGTTATAGAAAGATCTTATTTTTCTTTCCTTTTTAACATTCAGTTTCTAGAAAACAACACAAACGTTTATTGAAACTGTTTTAGCGTAGTCTGAATTCAGTGGGAACATAATTAAACAAAATCAAAATTATTATTTTCTTTCCACTGAATGAAACTGACCTTTCCAAATCCCTGTGATTTTAGTAGTGATATATACATTGCGAAAAGAAAAATTTGCATATTCATTAGAGAAACAAAAACAACAAACAAAACAAGCTTATTTCAGCATTTTGCTGTAAAAATTTTAATCTGGAGTATATCATCAAGATTTATAACGGCATGTTTTGTTTCAATTTGTTGATTTTTTTAATTGTTCTGAAAGAAAAATGCTGTAATTAATCAGAAAAATCAAAAGAATGTTCAACAATATGTTTCATACTCCAAGTTTACTGGACATAATTAGTGTGATTTGGCTTTTTCATTGTGGGCAAGTCACACTGATACACAAAAAAATGTATTAACATGGCATGAATTTTTCAAACTTCAGTCAAGAAATTATTTTCCACAGTACTTTTTATGTTACAAAAATTTCTTAAATATTCGAGAGGAATTACTAATCTCTCATGTATTTCTGGTAATAAAAGCTGTAAATGTGGGGCATGATTTCCCTTTTCTTTGCCTGGGTTTCGCAAAAGGCTACTCATGGATGTCAGCAAATCACAGATAAGACTAGTTCATAGAAAAATAGGTTTAGAAGGGATCCTAAGTTGCTATATTGCCCCTCCCCATATCACAATGTGAGTTAAAGATAATTTTTCTTATCACATAGTCATAAAAATCTTCATTCATGGAGAGTCATGGCCTTTTCAGGCAATCTATTCTAGTAGGTTCTGGAGTAGTGAGGTTAGCAAGGCTCACAGCCATTTTTATGTGTTAAGTCTGAAGTGCTACTCCTTTGGCTTACCTATGAAATTGCAAACATAAGCGACTCTGAGGGCAGCACTGTGACAGTGACACACTATTCAGCTGGTTTCTTGGCTTCCACAGCTGAGAAAAGCCTCAGAGATTGTTGCATGTCAGTTTGAAAAATAACCGTGATCTCAGATATATTTTCAGTATCTACTTTCTTAATTTGTATTTTTTGAGTGCAATTTCTGCTTTTAATTATACAATGATCCCAAAATCTCTGTGCCTTGGTAAAGTAAAAAGTGTTGGTAGCATTTAAATTTTTTCCTGACATTACCAATGCATTGGCTAAGCTTTAGAAATCATTATTTGTTTCACTGTAATAATTAAACCAAATAAAGTAGGGTGGAAGACAAATCCTTTGGTAACAACTGATTTGAGTATTTTATTGATCAAGTATTCCACAAAGCTGCAATTTAGATCAGAGGTTGATAGTAACATGTGTCAGAAAAATGAAAGAAATGGTTTTTCAGTCATTCTCCAAGGCCTGGTTGGCAAAGGGCAAGCAATGATGACACAACTCACATATTTTTCATGTCATTACCTTTTTTCCACCCAGAATATTTGTCCCCTCATTTTCACAGATGACATTTCAAGAAGCTACCAGATACATTCTATCATATATTCCTGTGTCTGACAGGGGCTTGTGTTCTTGAAACTTGGGAAATTTTTACAGTAACATTAATAATTCTCACATTGCTCATCAACTTATAGATCAGAGGATTTCTGAGCTGATGTTTCAATGCAACATTAAATGATAATTTTTAAATTATTTTTTGTTGTTACATGTAATTCCATTGAAGTAATTTTTATACATCTATTTTTATCCTTTATATTTTATGGTGATAGGTTTTGTCTATCAGGCATGTCATGTGCATAAAGAGCCTATATTTTTTTAAATGTCCTCCTTTCTTAGGATATCCTTAGAGAAGAAAGTTACTTGCTATTCAGTTTTTTTTAATTGTGTCCGTGATGTTGTTTGCCTTTCATAAATACCTTTCAATCAGTCTTTTACAGAACAATGAATCCTAATTTATTTAATCAAAATGTAATCAAAACGTTGATCATCTGAGTTCTCTTTCTGCACTTTCTTGAGTTTACTTTTGGGATAGAAAGAAGAGGACTACGTACGAGATATTGCTATGAAAAGAGCTAAACTAGTGTAGTATAGCTTAAAATTTTTGGGGTTCTTTCTTTCTCCTAAAACTCTTAGTATTTTTTTTTGCTGCCTTAACTGCTATAGATCACAAAGCTGGTGATTTCAGACAACAATTCAGCTCTTAGGCTGAAGAACAGTAGGTTTAGATTAAATATTAGGAAGAAGTTCTTTCCTATGAGGTTGGTGAGGCACTGAAACAGGTTGCCCCATCCTTGGAAATTTTCAAGACTGGGTTGGGTGGGACTCTCAGTAAACTGGTCTTGTGAAAAGTGTGCCTGCCCATGGCAGGGAGCTTGAAAGTAGATGATTTTTAAGGTCCGTTCCAACCGTAACATTTCTATGATTCTTTTGTTCTAAGAGAAAAAAAATATTTTTTTTGAAGGCAGCTTAGGTAAAACCTTCATCAGCTTAAATAAAACTGCTTGATTTGGTAACAGAGTGAAATGATCTTTACATTTAATACAACTGAGGCAGGGTCAGCATACCATCCCTTGTTTGCTATTTAATGCTGAGCTATGCATATCTGTGGCTAGCATTGTAGGCATTTCTAACACAGGCAAGTTTAAAATAGGATGGCTGAGTGCAGTTTAAAAAGACAGCTCACATCTCACCTTTGCTTTCCTGTTAGTTCTGCCTTGCACCTCAGATGTGTGCTTGGTGATGTAACAGCTGGATTTAGCTACAGCAAGTCAGGAGATTACTGAGATCGTGTGCACACTTGGGACTGGAACCAGGATAATATCAGGAGTGAGAAGTGGCCACTGTATTATGGCTGTAGTGGGACTTACAGATACTTAGTGCTTTATTTTCTAGTGATGTGAACAGTCTGAGGTCATTATCCAGTAGAACAAGGGAACTGATGGACAGATTTCAGATACCTCAAGGGCTGTGGAAGAAACAGCTTCAGTTGATGAGCAGAAAATGATAAAAATTTTATCTTAATGATTCAGTTTAAATTTTCTAGGCTTAAACAAACTCAAAGTGAATTCCTTTTTTTTTAAAGCTAAAATAAAGTAGGCAGAGTTCAAAGATATGGAAGGTCTGCTTAGAGACCTGAGTTTTCTAGGTCTCAGCCCAGATTCCAACAACGTCACGTTTATTTGCAATTTTGTTCTATTTTTCATCAGCATTGATTTTTTTTTTCCAGTTAATGAAAAAAAAATTAGTTGATGCTGAAAACTTCTGCCATAGGGTCAGCTTTACAACAGAGGAAGCTGTAGAGGCTTCCATACCAAGGTGCATTGTGACACCCATTGTAAGAGTGCTGCCTGCAGATTGAAGGAGGTGATCCTTTACCTCTGCTCAGCACTTGTGAGACACATCTGGAGCACTGTGCCCAGTTCTGAACCCACCACTGAAAGGGAGGTATGAAATAAGAGTCCAAGAGGGTAGAACAAATCCAACAAACCGGAGCTAAAATATTGAAGGGCTGGAGTACCTGACATAGCAGTGTAGAGGTGGGACTATTCATCCTGGAGGAAAGAGGGTTCAGTGGAACATTATAAATGCATAAAAATAACTGATGGGAGGAATAAACAAGACAGAGATAAACTCTCTTCACATCTGGCCAGTGATAGGACAAGAGGCAATGGATCCAAACTGAAATACAGAAATTCTGATTAAACATAAGAAAAAAAATTTTCCATAACTGTGTCTGAACACTGGAACAGGTCTCCCGAAAGGCTGAGGGGTCACCATCTGTGTGCATTCTCACAACCTAACCAGATACGATCCTGGGAAACCTGCTGCACCTGACCACACTTGAGCAAAAGTCTTGGATTAGATGGTCTCCAGAGATGCTGTCCAACCTCAGCCATTCTGTGAGTCTCCTTCCCGTTGTAGGACATGTCCTCAGAAATGTTATTTCAGTTGTGTTCATCTATGCTGTGTTGAAAATGACTGACTGCTTCAGTTCTTGTGAACACATCAAAATCTCTTGACAGTCTCAATGTTTTACAGAAGTGCTATGGTGGCTGTGGTTGTTTGGGGCTATAAAGCATGGGAGTTTTGAGATTTTTCATGTTAATATATGACATAGGTGTGACAAACATGACTGACTCTTCAGAAGGATGGTAAACTAAGCTGGTTTAATATTATGCTAAAGCACACTGAATTTGTCCCATATATGAGAAATGTTGAGCATTTCTACTCTTCCATAGTTCTTCAAGCATGACGTTGCAGATAAATGTGCCAGTGAAAATCCTGAAAAATTTTAAGGTGACAATTTTCCATTTCTGCTTTGGATTTCTCTATGGCCTGAACAAAACTGACAGAAAATGAATCTATGTTAAATACAATATTTTATTTGACTTAAAAATATCTAATCAATTTACATAAAAGCTGAATTTGCAGGCCTAGATTAATCTCTTTCTTTGATAAAAGAGATTAGGAGCATCATTGCAAAGATGAGATTTTTTTCTTTTTTTTTTCTTTTTGGTACTTGACAATTTTTTTTTATCCAGGAAGAGAAAAAATGTATTAAAATTTATGAATAGTGAGTGGACAGCCTAGGTAGTTCGTGTTTGGATGAGTTTATTTGGGCAATGTTTCTGAGAGTGACATTTATAGCCATCAGCGCTTAGATTCCACTTTCAAGCCAAACTGAGTGTCAGTAATTGGTGTACCATACTGCCATGTAGTAGTTCGTAAAGGAGAGCTGGCTAAAAAGCAGCATTACGCTTTCCAGTCTTTTTTTTTAAAAACGGTTTTTGTTCTGAATCAGCCCAAAATGAACAAATAAAAAAAAAAATCTAAAATTTCCTGTGAGCTGGAAGCTTCCCAAATTTTGCAGCTGCTCAGAGAAATGAGCTCTGAGCTGTGATATTGGCAAAAATGCAAAACCTGTCAAACTGCATGCACCAATTGTAAGATGCACAGTGTTGTGTCCCTTCTCATAATTGCCTCATGTATTTTTAGTGTTGTACCTTGGCCTTTCTGCTTTTTCATGACTTCACATGCCAGACAGTTAGTTTGTGGTGTGTTAATGTGGTAACCAGCTGCTCCTTGCACACGGGTCAAGGGATGGACAAGAAACCAGGGCTTTGCACAACAGCTGGGGCAGTGCTTTTCAGGGAAATGTTTATGCTGAAAAGATCCCTGTAGAAGACATATTATTTGGTTGCCATGTGCCTTTTAAAAACCTCTCTTATCATGTGACTCCATGTGGCTCTCCAGTTGTGTTACATCATCTGCTATTCTGATTGCTTTCTCATCACATAACTTGATACAGCATATCTTCACAAGCTAAGGAAAGTGAAATTTAACCAGCTGAAAATACATGTTTAGCTGAGGAGGTGATGAAGATCTCCATTTTGAGTTATTGTCATCCGTTGTGCTGAACTTTGAAATGGAGGTGGGGATAGTTTCTGGGGCTGAGGTATTCTCATTGTAGTACAGCAATAAATTAATATTTTCTCGTCAAATTTTTTTCCTTAAAAAACATATGACTATCTGCACTACTGAAATTTAAATAGATTCAAAGGAAGAAGATGCTAATAGCGTCAGTGACACTTGTAGGAAGATGCCAATCTGTCCAGAGTTGGAATCAGTACTGTTCAGAGGTTTTGGAACCATAGGGAAAAGATAAGCAGCATCTGTAAGACAGCACAATCTCATATTTATAATATGTACACATCTTGATCATACAACTGAAATTAATTATATTATTTTATGTTTTTTTAACTGAAGAAGTATTTAGAAAGCCATCTTTAGGAGCACTTTTATCAAGAAAATATACTGGCTAGGGGAACTAAAATTTAGGAACTATGAGCCGCAAAACTAGAACCATGACCTAAAAACCACAGTGAACTTATTAACGTAAAAGAAATAGAGTAGAAGTCAAGCCTGGCTTCATGGGAAAAGAAGGAGAAAAACACAATGAAACACATCAGACAGACAGCCTGAGGTAGCTTGGTGGGGTGATCTGAATGAAGGGGAGAAAAAATTGAGCTTGATACAAAGGGCAGAGGAAGCACAGAAGGAACTAAGGGAAAGAAAGAACAACAAAAGGCATGAAAGCACTTTCCTTTATTCTGTTAAACCATGCTTTATAGTTTTTCCTAAAAGTTAGTATTGGTTGCAGAGCTGAAAAATACGCAGTAGTTAACTGGCAAAATGAAACACGTAAGAATCACAAATTTAATTTCTGTATTGCTCAATTTTTCTCTTCTATTATACACATTTTAACACATTGTGTGGATTTAAAACCCAGTGAAAAAATTAAACCCACTCAAGATGTCCCCCTCACCCCTTCAAATAGTGGAGGAAACATGAGGAGAGATTATTAGATGGAATCATAATTTACGGAAAAATCACTATAACCACAGCAATATTAACAAAAGAGAAAACATTTTACCCAAAAAAGAGTATTCACCACTCAACAAAGGAAAACATTTCTTGAAGACAACTCTAGGCGTGGTTTTCCCAAAGGCAAAATAATGACTAGCTCCAGGCTAAGCCATGCGGTATATAGGAAAACAGAGGCAGTAAGTCAGGGAGGCTCATGATTTAACTTCTCTCCCCCAGCCTCCAGCCCAAACACAGTGGAAATACAGGCAGAAGACGAAACTTGGTGGCACATGACAGGGCTCTGAAACACGTCAGCAGAGCCTTTCCTGGGCCTGATTTTGCAGGAGTGGGACTGGAGCGCTTGACAGTTCCAACTGCAACTTGGGCTCAGGCTGCAGCTCCAGAGGTTGCTGTGGTTGCCACAGCTGCAACTTGAGGTCCATATGGTTCGACTGGGCTCTGCTCAGTCTCTTTTCTTTTTTCTCAGAGCAGCGTCTTGGGCTTGCCGGCGCTGTCTTTTAGCACCAAAGCTGGAAAGCTGCAGCTCGGAGAAATGGGAAAGGGACTGCCAGCAGCAGGGAGGGGCTAGCTCCAACCCTGAAACATGCACACCCCATCCCTTGGGCCCTGCAAAAGATGGTGCCCCTTCTGCTTCCAACTCCAGCTTCTTCCTGCTTAAACCACGCCCCTGCGTGGAATTAAACAGTGCTAGAAATTCCACCCAATTTCTCTATAACCATGATATTATCCACCCCTTTTTCTATATTGTCAACATCATGCCCAGATCTTATACCTTTCAACTATATACACATACATGTATGTATATATGTACAGAGCCATATAACTATACACGAGCACAGGTATTATTTCAGTAATCACTGGCCATCCACTCGAGATGTTTGTTGGATTCATTTAGTCCATGACTGGTGTAACTGGAGCAGTCCATACTCATTGTCCATGGTATTTATGATGCACAGTGGCAGTGTTATTCAGTGACCAATATTACCTATGCAATTAAACATTTCAGGCTGTTCTCAACCAAAAATCAAATTCCCTTGAGTTATGCATCATGGAGCACCATCCCTCTGTATTACCAACCTAGCGCACCCCAGTCCTTGAGTAAAAATGGTCCCACGGATGGGTTCATCCTTGCTTGAGGACTAATCTAAAATGTCTTCCCTAACACTCTTCTAATAGGCACCATGGGAACTTTATCTCCTTCTATGGTACGGAGGGGTTCTGATTGGGCAGGTCCAGCTTGATTGGTAGAGCCTCAGGTGTTAACTAACCAGGTGGCCTTCACTAAATGTAGATCCCAGTGTCTGAAGGTCCCACCATCCTTTGCTTTCAATGTGCTTTTTAACAGTTCTTTGCACCATTCCACTTTCCCAGTACCTGGTGAGTATGATTGGGAATATGATACACCCACTCAATACTGTGCTCTCTGGCCCAGATATCTATGAAGCTATTTTTGAAATGAGTCCAATTGTCAGACTCAGGTGTTTTTGGGTGCCAGATTTGCTTTTCAAGGACCAGGATGATGTTACAGGCAGTGGTGTGACACACCGGGTAGGTCTCCAGCCATCCCATGGTTGTCTCCACCATTGTCAGCACATAACGCTTGCCTTGGCAGGTTTGCAGGAGTGTGATGTAATCAGTCTGGCAGGCCTCCCCGTATTATATTTTGAGCCCCCCTATCAAAGGGGCTTCACTCAAATGCTTGATCACAACACAAGTTGCACAGTTATGGATAATCTGGGAGATAGTGTTCATGGTCAAATCCATCCCTCGATCACAAGCTCATCTGTGTATTGCATCTCTTCCCTGATGACCTGAGGGGTCATGGGCTTATCGAGCCAGAAATAACTCACCCTTGTTTTGCCAGTTCAGATCCACCTGAGACTCTCGAATCTTGGCAGCTTGATCCACCTGTCCGTTGCGGCAATGTTCTTCAGTAGCCCAGCTCTTGGGCACTGTACATGGGCGTCTACATGATGTACTTTCACAGTCAACTTCTCTATCCAGGCAGGGATGTCTTGCTAGGATTCAACAGCCAATATTGCTTTTCCTCTTGTGCTGCCAGTTAGCCTTTTTCCAACCCAGTCCTCACCCTTTCCCAGTGCAGTCAGGATCAGTCCATGGCAAATAGTGGGGCTGTATTTCCATCCCTGGGGCAGTCGGTGCCAGGTGTACTGCGCACTCCTCCAGGTAAAGTCAAGCTGTAGCCTTCACTCTGCTGATAGAGGAATGGAAAAGAATGAGTTGGCAATGTCCACCATGACTACATTTGCTGCCTTGAATTCTGGTTCATACAGAGGCTCCAGCGTATCCAGCACAGAAGCACTCAGTGATGTTGTTACTTCATTTAGGCTGCAATAGTCCACTGTCAATCTCCACTCTCCACTGGACTTAAGCACTGGTCATATCAGATTATAAAAGGGTGAACAAGTCTTGCTGGCCACTCCCATGTCCCTGTAACCATGACAAACTTTAGCTACTAAATATTAATTAATACATCTACCTTCAACTTTTCTGTTCTGATATCGTATTTTAAAAAATATATGCAACAACTAGTCCCATTTCTGATATGCCAGACCGAAATTCTTACCTTTCAAAATGCAGTCTTGCACCTTTAACATCCTTAATGCCTCCCTTATTGTCCATTCATCATAGTCTTGACAGCAGATTTTGGATGAAAGTAGTTTGATAGTAGACTGCCACAATAATTCTACTTAAATATTAGTTTTTTCTTTCATGTCAGATGTGGCCTATGTTTTACAATCTGTCATTAAAATTCAGAAATGTTATTTCAGGAAGATTTATTAGAGTAAACTCTGAAATTTTTTTTGTTGTAAGTCTGGGATATACCATGGTGCTCTTAAACAGCACAGAGACAAAACGCATACCCAAAGAAATCAGTAATCTTGTCCTGTTGTTCAGCTATCTGACTTGAACCTGTTTCTAACAGGAAATATGTTTTTGCTGATCTAAAATGAGCACTTGCTTCAAAATCCCTATCATTCCCTGCTTTTTTCCTGAGGTAGCAAAAACTATCCATGAAGTTAAATCACTTAAAGAACAACAACAAGGCATCTGAGAGGCATGCATAATTTCCAAGTCAGTTGTACGCAATTTAAAATTGTCAGATTTGCAGCTCAAATCAGCCCAACAGATACTGGATGCCCAGAATAGTCAAACATATACAAGATACACTTTCTAAAATTATTTCTGTGTCATACAAAGCTGTCAATCTCTTTGCATAATCAGAAATAAGATTTTGGCATTGCCTTATGGAGCTTTACATTCTGGAATACAGAGTCTTAAGTCCACTTGTTACAGATTCAGAGCATTATAAATATAAGACCCTAGTTAAAATTGGAATCATTAGTTTTATCCCCATGCCTATTGTGCCTTGTAGCTTTGATCCTTGTTTACTGTTTTGATCTTGGACAAAACGTCAGTCTTTGGGTTGAAGGTACACTAAAAACAGATAGAGTCCTTGCACTTGCAGTTCCTTTAGACTTCGCTAGTGATCATGAGGACATTGACAATCTGTTATCACTATACATTCTGTATAGCTGTGTTTAACCAGTGCTTAAATTTGTCTTTGGTAAATGTCATTAGCTACTAAAAACAGTTTAAAGTAATCCATATGAAAAAAACCCAAACAAACAAACAAACAGATAAAAAAGACCCCAAACCAAGACAAAAAACCAAACCCCAACAACAACAAACCCTCCGAACGAGAACACATGGCATTTATCCTTAAGAATTCTTATGTCTGCATTCAAGGGGTAACCTTCACCTGCATTTGGTTCTTCCCATTGCACCTGTTTGGGAAGAAATTACTAAAAGTAGGTAGGTCTTTGATGCTTATTATATTTACAAAAAATATCAAAAAAATTCTGTTTCTTTTTACATAAGAAGAATCAAACAGCTGGAGACTATTTCTTTGCTCACATTCCAAGACATGTTCTTGCCAGCACTTATCCCAAAGGTCTTTTCTCAGGATATTATTCAAATTCGCATGTGTTCATATCCAGCATGACTTTTAATGTGTGTCCTTTGTTCTTATGTCATTATTTTTACAGACAGGAACAGTTTCAGCAGATAGCATTCAGCATTTCAAAGCTAACCACCATTTCCATAAGCTTCCCCCTCTGCTTTTAGCCTCAGTGACAGGCAGCCAGTACTCTCACCAGTTTCAACATATATAAAACCCAGTTCCAAGCATCAAAGAAAGAACCTGCACTTTTATGTGCAGGTTGCTTTCTATGAGGAAAATATTAACAAGAATATATGATAGATGGTCATATATGTAGCAGAACAAGAGGGATAATGTCAAAATAAATAACTGCAGTCTTTTAGTTTAAGAGATAGAGTGAAACTTAAGGTAATAAGTGCCATCAGAAATTAGAACCACTTCTTGAAAACACGAATTTTCTTGCACAGATAAGAAACTGTAGGAAGAGGAAATGCAGAGTTCTTTTTCTGAAAACAGTCTTCAGGAACAGTTGTAATATAAACTCCTTATCGATTTTACTTAGAAACAAGTTATTAGGGTGGAGCATGGCTAGAAACCCATAAAAAGAACAGAGATGTTTTATGAAGCTCAGTTGGTAAACAGCTGTTAATCAGCTGCTCCTACAGGAACAACCCAAGCCTATTTCTCAATTCACTCTGTCTTTCAGTGAGATATTTTTCTGAACGGTGTTGAACAACCTTTCCTAAATCAGGTTCCACACTGTTGCAGCAACACATGAGGTAGCAAGAAGTGACAGGAATGGAATGATCCTCTCAGTAGCATAGAAATTCAGAAATATCTGCTCTTTTAATCTGGTGTTTTAGACAATGCAACTTTCAAGTGGAATGTTTACTTCTAGTGCCTAGGTCTAACATATATATCATATAAATTCTGAACCTGATACAGCCACCAGCATCTAACAGATGTCTTTGTAGTGGCTTTTCTTTCTTCAGACTTCTTACTTACTGACATGCTTAAAATCACAATCTGGAAAATAATAAATTTAAAAGGAAAGACTAATGATAATAATCCCTCCTACAACAACAGCAACAATAATAATCCCAAACTAACTCCCCTACCACCAAAAATTATTGATAGTTTAGGTCTCTATCTCATACCTTATTCTCTTTTATTTTGTTCAACAATGCATGCATGGTGACACAATCTGGAAGACCCCAACAGTAGCGATGCACTCAAGAAGACCATCATAATCCTAATATGGTCTGTATAAATTGAACTTGATCCAAAGCTGCACTATGAAAAATTGTTGTTCCTCTGGCCTTAACACTACCTCGTGAAGACTATCAGTCAAGGAGCAAGGAATAGCCAGAATCAAGCTCTTAATTGAGATCTAGAACACTGGAGAACAGAAGTAAGTGAAGTTTCAATTTCAAACAATTCTAATTAGGAAAGAAAAAATGTTCATGTCTTGGTAAACTGGAAACCAATTTACTGCTCCTGATGTAGTGTCCTTGAATCTTCTTTCTCTACAGGTATAAATATGTAGGGTAAACAACACCATATATACCAGANGATCTCCCATTGGTTTGTTTTCAAACCAACACACTTACAACCAAACGAGAAATGGGAGAAAGCACTGGCTTTGAGAGGGAGCTAAACAGAACAAATGCATTTTCCTACCTAATTTTCTTTCGAGACTCTCCAGTACTACAGCAACATCTCTGTAAGTCTCAGAAGATTTCTTGGTCTTCCTGTTTACTTCTCTCCAGACAAGTGTCTGAAAGTAGCTTCAGTCCTTGTTCTTGCAACAGGTGAACTGTTTGTTTTGCCAGTGATGGGAGTCACCTAAAAGTATCATTGTTATACAATGAATTTGAACTGTGAAGGTCCTACCCGCAGAAAACAATTTATGCTTTTGACTAGGAGGAAGAACAAAGAAGAATTAAAATGGTCCTAAAGCCAAACTCAGTGATTCAGAACTCAAAGAGAAGGCTGTGACTGGAGATGGGTACATTTCGGAATGCACCTGTATGTGCATATAGGTATGTGAGGATTCACAGGTATTTAAACATACTCGTTTCCTTTGCATGTCCAATAATAACAAATTACAATTACAATTACAAATTACAAATTACAAATTACAATAACAATTGTGTTAGTGAAAGAGAATTTAATAATTCCCACCCTCAATGACCTATTCTTTGCCCTGCACATATACCATATATACAATTCTATTGTTTCATAGTATTTAGTGCTAGAGGAAAACACATTCGTTATTATTAGTTATTATGCTCAGCCTTTGCTGTTCAAGTCACAAATATTATTCACAGTATTAATTTGATCCTTGCAGGTTTTACTTTATTTTGACCCACACTCTGAATCGGATGGTGGTATCTGCTTTTACATTTCAAATGTGGACACAATGAGATCCAGAACACAGAGGAGATGCAGACAAAAGAAAATAATAGAGGAAATGCCAAGATTCTTCAAATTATAACACACAGAGTTAAGAAATGCCTTGAGATGTTCTCAACAAACAGCAATCATATTTCATTTTATTTCACATCAGTGAGGGAGACCAAGCCTGAAAGTGGAACATACACATTTTGTCAGACAAACACATCTGATATTTTGACTAAGAACATAAACAAATTTTTCACTGTTTAGCAGTCCCTGCTAGACACACAGTAGACACAGTCTTTGTGGTTTACAGATTTTTTTTCTCATGTATTGTCTTTAAATGGAAGTTTTCACTCCTCTCAAATTCTTTTCTTTGCAAGTAATTCTGTTTGGATTTCTAGGAACCTAGAAGAACCTAGAAGAGGCTATATCATTTTGTATTTTTGCAGTAGGTGTTAAAGACTTTGCAACAATCTCTTTTTTCATTATCACATTCCATAAAGCCCTGGAAACAAATAATGAGCATCTGCCTGTTAATTCTGTAGAGTCAATGGTAAACTGAACATCTAGAAAAATATCACCTGAACTGAAAGAAAATCAGTATGTGAGCTGTGATGGGCCATGATCAAGAGGAATT
Source organism: Rhagologus leucostigma (assembly GCA_013397725.1). Taxonomy (NCBI): domain Eukaryota; kingdom Metazoa; phylum Chordata; class Aves; order Passeriformes; genus Rhagologus; species Rhagologus leucostigma. The sequence goes on along the minus strand of VZTD01010888.1, from coordinate 411,977 downwards.
AAGACAGTCTGTGACTGACCACCAGCACAGAAAAAGTTAAGATATAAAGTCTTACTTATGATTCATATGCTAATACAAAAAATATGTTCAATTTTACATGCACATTTTCTATTTTTTGAAATAAAAAACCCACAAAAATCCTCCTAAGCCAAGAAAATAAAATATGGTGCAATGGGCTGTGAAAGGGCTTCTGCAGATGAAAGAAAATTATGCTGAAAATGGTGTTTAGAAATCCAGACTTTAATTTATCATTTCCCATCCAAACACTGGGTTTGGACAGATGTGTTGAGGCAGCATTAAATTTGGCATTTGAAGAAGATAAGTATCTCGTTTATAATAATAAGAAAGAAGCAGTTAACAGATAAGAAAATTCTGTTACTGTGGAAGAAATGAGATATTCTAAAATGGTCCTTGTAACAACTAAATTACTATTTACCATGCGAAACTTTGCAGTCATAAATGATCATGTGTTACGGTCATTTCCTATAAAACAAAAAAAAACCAAGACCAAAACAGAAACCCCAAATTTTTATGTTGCAGATAACACTTTATGTAAGAAAAAGGTTAATGATATGCACGGGGAGGTCAAATAAGATGTTATCAGCAGTTGGTCATGGATAAAAACTGTATCATATTAAATGTTTATCTTAAGAAAGAGCAAGACATGACTACAATATAAAAGTATCAGGGTTTTTACTTTCTTTAACATAATCTGTTTAGACATTTATGGAAAGTCCACAAAAGTATGTGTTTTGAAATACCTTGTAGTCAGTATGTCTAAAGCTTAATATATAAAGCTGTTCATACATTTTTTTATTTAAATGCTCTTTTGTTTTAAGGTGCAGGTTCTCTTCTTACTTTTAAGGCAAATAACAAAACCTGGAACAGTGATACAAAATGAGAATTTTGGCTAGTATTCACAAACAAGAACTGAACATCTCTTCCCTAATTCTATTAAATTATTTCCCTCAGCCTATTTGGTTTTCAGATTTTTTTTTCTTTTAGCACTGGAAAAATGACAAGGTCCTGTGGAATTTTTGACAGAGCTGATTACTTTAGTCTTCTCCTTGAGTGGAACTTTCGGAGCAAAATTTGGCAGATTATGATTTTAAATCTCAGAGGCAAGCATAGAGAACTTCTGCATAAATAAAATTGAACGAAGAATTTTCTGGTTTTTACATAAAGAAGTCTGAAAGTCTCTGAAGCCTTTAAAAGAGCTATATTTAATTCAGGCACTGAGTGCTTATTTGAATGTTTAAAAAGAGGTTATAAATAAGTTTAAGTAGTTTAGTGGTGTACATTTTTCTTAGAAAATATCTCTTAAAAAGTGTTTTATTGACTTCAGTAAGTGTGAAATGATTGAAGCTATAATGAACAGTTTATGCTTGAGCGTACGAGGACCCTAGGTATTTATAAATGACAGGTCTACAGAATACCTATGAATGAAAATGACCCCAGGTAACTGAACACTGCTTTTGCAGCAGGTATATACACAGCCAAATAATGAAATGAAACCCACAGAGGACTCTCAAGATATTTGACATGAAGTAATTTATGATTACTCCTGGAGTAGAGAAAGTGACATTCAGATTTCCTACAGATCTGATACAGGCTACAGAAAAACTTGTATCTAAAGCAAGGCCATAGAATGCTATTTTTAATGTATAACATATAATATGTACATGGTGTGTAAAATTAGATATGTACAGCAGCGAGAGTATTAGGCTGTCTACTAGGTTCATAAGTTTATTTGACACAGAGTATGGTACCATATAACACAAACCTTTTTTTCCACTATAAATATTCAGACACACTGATAAGTAGTCATGACCCATTCATGTGACCTGACATCAGATGGATTGTTTTTCAGAAACTATATTATATATGTGTGCTCAACCTGCCAGCCTGCTAGGCAGAATCACTACTATGAGAATGATCACATTTTCTTTTTAATACCTCAGCATTGTAACATTGTCCAAAGGCAGAAAAAATTCTCTTCTCTCCCAAAAAATAGCTCTGAACAGAATATAGAAACTAAAAAGCCTTCCTTTTAGGCTTCACCTACCCAGATTTCTCTACTCTTTTCCCATTATGAGAATTCTTTCATACTTTCTCTTTTTTAGACTGAACACAGTGCTGATTGTCACTCTTACTGAACTCCTCAATAAGACTGTGCAGCAGCAGAGATCTCAGGCAGTGATCTTAGCTAAATGAAGACTAATGCCCAGATTCAGACTAGACAGCTCAGGTCAGTATGCTGGCAGAAGACAAGTTGGAAGTCTTTGAGCTCGCAGAGAATTGCAGGGAATTCCCTGAGAATCAAATAGTTTTATACAGCTGGATCAAGGACACAACCATAATGAGACAATTCAGCCACTGAGTGTTCTACAGTTACACACTTCTTTTTCTTTTTTTTTGCTTTTTTGCCCTTTTTTTCCCCAAGAGAAAGATTTTTCTTTTTCTGTTTTCATTTAAATTTTCTAATCACAAGCTCTTCAATACCGCAAATGTTGGGGCTGCCAAAATCTCAGATTTTTTTCTAATTGTGATATAAGTGTATGATGCATAATATGCCATGCATAGAAACATATGGCCTTTCTAATATGAAATCTGTTGCTGCTCCTTTCAGCATCTTGCAGGGACCTCTCTGTTTGCCTTCTACTCCAGAGCCCAGCTGTTCACAGACTTGTCAATGGCAAACAATTCTGGGGTCCTTCTAACCTCTTTCAGGGACCCTAAAGTATTCAGTCACCATTCATTTCCATGCTGGCCTCATCACCCAGGCTTCTTTATTTAGGCAGTATGATAAGTAGAAAATGAAGCAAAATCAGGTGAAATCAATCCAACCCCTTTCCTGCTGACCAGGCAGCCACCCATTACAGAATAGGCACAGAGGAGTTCAAGTCATCTCGTGCTCTCCGTGTATTAGACAGGGTTATTTTTATTGTGCTTATTTATTATTAACTTTCCACCTGGCATTTATAGGACATTTATGCTCTCTAAGTGGTTGCACTTCCTAATCAGCTATTACAGCTGCCAGGATGCAGCAAGAGCAGGCAGCTTCTGCCAGGGTAGGTGATGGGGTAGCAGGCAGTGGCAGCAGTGCAGGGAACACATGGGATGGACACACGGAAGCAGCTCTGCAGCGGTCATTTAGTTCAGCCAAGTGTCCAGAACATCAGGTAGGTCCATAGTATGAGGCAAGTCCAACATCAAGCTAAAAATTCATAAAGTCACCTCAAGCTGGGCTCTGGGTTGGAGTCAGAGAGGCACAGAACTCGGATACCGGAGAGATATCAAGGGTGAGAATCTGAGGTTAAAAGCCTCTCCCAGGTGCTGTGGATTAAGTCACTTCTGGGATTTCTCACAGCCGTAGAGAAGCATCATCAAAGTTTTCCCTGAGTCCAAGCAGCTGAATCCTGCAGGCTCTAGGGAAGGCACTCAGGGCCCTGAAAATATCTAATGCTTTCAAGAACTGGATATAAGATAGCATTAAAGCAGATCAGATATAAGTAGGTCAGCCATGCTTGGCTCTTTTTTCCTAGCTGTACATGTGTCTTTTATTTGGCAGGCCACTGCCACTGCAACCTCCCTGTTTCCTTTTTACTCCACTAAAAGCTAAACCTAAACCTGTTCGCAGGCTCACAATACTGTTCTTTACACATACTGCTATCATTGCTGGTAAGTCACTTACGACTCACATCCGCTTCCTTCCATGACAAAATATAAGTCAGTGTTTCTTCAGAAAACAGGAATAGACAGGTAAGTGAAAGGAATGGGTATATGCATGTGCACACATGTTTGTGGCTATGTGGGCATGTGAATATCCGTTTTCAATTACTTTAAACTCCCCAGTAAATTCTTTTATCTGAGGAACTGAAGTTTTATAAGAGTGTAAGCTGTGTTGGTACCACTAAGTTATTGTGCTGACATCACAATCTTTACCATATATGCAACTCTTACAAATTATAATTAATGGTAGTACTTATTCTTCATTCTGAGATTATTTGGTATATGTGTTTAAATCTTTCTGAAGAACTCACTCTTTTTTTTTTCTCTTTTATTTTTGGAAAGAAACAAAGAACTCTCTCATACTGGGTTTCTGTTAAGAGTTCCCCATAGTCAATGGGTTCACTTGTAACCCATTGCAATGCAGGGAGGCAGCAAGAGCAGTGTCTGATGATATGAGCTCATGGTAAAAGAGGTGTGCAAAACTGGGGACTGAAGATTTTCCTGCCTCCCATTCAACTTCTGCTTACATTCTCATATTTAATTTCTTATCAAGTCTGGACACAAACCCCATGATAGGAGAAGAATGAATACTGAATGTAGACAGGATATATTTCTACATCCACAGATTTGAGCAAAGCATCATGAGGTAACAGTTCAGTTATCTGAAGAAACTGACGCATATTTTGTTTTACTTTCCCTTAGCTACCAGAATTAAGAGTTATACTACTTTCCTTTGTTATACCTTGCTTGCTTCTTCATTCAGATTCTATCGTGACATTTAAATGAAAAAAATACTATCAAAGACACTTAAGGCTTATTTACAACTCAAGTAAAGGTCATGAACTCTAGACTTTTCTTTGGTTTTGGCTTTTATTTTTTTTTTACCCTCTTACTTTTGGATGTTTAAAATAATGAGTGGAATATTTGTATAAATATTGGTATAAAGTAGACTGGATGTACAGATAAATATTGTTTTATAATTAGATTTAAGGTTTACAACTTAGGCAAATAACTGAGGAAGAATATCACAGAGGAAAACCTGACCAAAATAAATTATTTTCAGTGCACACAAGAAGATAGAATCAAATTATCAATGGAAATTCAAAACAGCTCTTTAGACAGGGACAGGATTGGAGAATAGACGAGAAATTTGAAGTGCATGGATTAGAAAAGATACTAAGACCTAGAACTATACTAAAGTTTGTGGACAGATGGAAGTTGACATAAGACAGAAAAAACAAGAATGATTTTTGAGGGTAGCTCATTCAAGATGATATTCTAAAACAAAAGTAGAGGAGAAGCTGAGAAAGGAAAGGCTGAACCTGAAGACTAAATCTCTCTTTACTTCTGTGAGCAGTAAAGACAGAAACTGGAGCTCAGGAAAAGATCGTACCTTCATCAGTGTTGTGGACCTTCCCGAGGACTTAACAATGGCTGTTATTTACAGTCTTTGCTTTGCCAAGGGTTCTCCCCATGTGTAACTATCTTAAAAAAGCCAATTTGAACAAGACGTGACGCTATTTTATAGGGCCCGAGGCAGTGAGATAAAGTGAACTAAATTATTACACATCAGAAATTCTGTTGTATTTTTACACTTAACATCTTATCTACTCTTAGAAATTACAGAATATTTCCATTTAAAAAATTCTATGTTTCTCTACCATTATGCTAATTATCCTTTGTTCTTGAAGTACCTGGGATAATATACTTGGCTTAATTTTTGTTCCTTGTGTAATCTTGTAAGCTAAAATTCTTAAGAATAAATAAATCTATAACCCTACATTTACTCGACCATTTTAAAGAGCAAGATCTACTACCTAGAGGAGCTTCTGGGCTAAAATAAGGGCAGCTTCTGACCACAGAGATCCTGAAATATTACAAACCTTATTCAAGAGGAACTGCAATCTAATCGACATGATCTATAATTGAAGTCTAGTTATGTATCAGTGGATAAACGAAGCTTAAAAAATAATCAAGCAAACAATAAGTGAGAAAAAAAAATCCATTTGCCTTGCTTGGAAGAGTAAATCTCTGATGACAATGACGTGTGTTACAGAAGGTCCAAGGTGCCAGGATGAGGAGAACCTGTTGCCTGCTAAACATGCCCAGGGATAGCTTATTTTCAGGATGTCTGGCAGAGCTTGAATCTCTAGAGACTGCAGATTTTAAATTAAATTTTTACTCTGTGTGGTCCTTTCTTTACTACTGCTGACATTGGATAACATGGTACAATAACAATTCCCACGGCAGCAAGTAGGAATTTTTGGAAGCAGGAATGAAATCCACTGCACTATACTGTCAGGTTCCAAACCTAAAAATGCCTCTCAATAGAGTTGTTTTTTAAGAAGGAATGGTTAAGTGTAAAAAACTGGCTGAAAGGGAGTCACTGCTATCTTTTATGCTCCTGTGTACACTACAAATTACATATGTAATATAGTACTACAAAGATCTCCCAAGTGAAAAAAAAAAATAAAAGAAAGGAATACTGTGGACGACTTTTTTTGATCTCACAAACACAGACTGTAGCCATCACCTAGAGCACAGAAGAAAAAAATTGAATGAAGTTTAGCAGATACAAGAATAGTTTGTCAGGACACAGGCAATAGGGTGTTTAGAGAAGTTACTCATTTTCCCAAGATCTAAAGTAGGTCGAGATAAAAAAAAACCAAAACATTTCTGCGTCTTTTATGAAGAAATGTCATACACAAGTACAGTATTTACTTACAAGAGAAATAAACCAAGCTTGTAGCTAGCAGCTATAAGGATACACAAGTGAAAGCAATCCTTCTTTCCTGTAGCAGCCCTAAAATTCCCTTTGACATTGATTGGACATGGCACCTTGAACAGTAAACAATGCTACAATTACTTATCTTTTCTTGAAAAAACAAATCAAATCCCCTATAGTATTTTTAAGGTAACCTTAGGCCCAGTTTGGTTCCACAGTAATAACTATTTTGTGGGGCAGACTTCACTTATCAATATTTGAAGGCTGCAGTAGAGGAAACAACCTGATCATGACAATGTACACAATTTGGAAAGAATGGGTAAAGATAGAGAGATATTGATTCCTTTCCTGGCTTGCAGAAGTTTTCAAAAGAATGAAACAAAAGAATTTCACAACCAGTAGAAGATATGTCTTCTATAAGATTTTGACATTTTTTGGACAATGCATTAAAGATTAACCTGTCACTGCTCAATGGAACTTTGAAACAAAAGCATATCATTTCTGCTGCTTTACTTACATTGCCTATTAAATTTGGTCATTTCAGTGCTTACTAAAAGCATCATCTGGTGGTGTGGATGAAAATCATTTTACACATATCAAAGTTTTAGTCTGTGTTAAGAGTTAAGTGATGCAACAGCTTCATCTGAACATAATTTTCTTTGAAGCCAAATCTTAAATCCCTGCTGATAGAATCAGAGAGAGAAGTTTAGTCCTTGAGACTATGCGTGGTGAGAAAGGCACAAAGGTTAAAAAAGACATGGCAGAAAATCACAGCATCAAAGACAGAGGGTCTGTCACAAAGGATGAGGGTGAGTAGTTGAGAGAAGCAGTCAAGCATTGAGAATAATCAGTGAACAGCTGGAAAGGCCATGAGAGACCCTGGAAGTCAGGGAGCATTAGAGAGAGTTTAAGTGTGTCAAAGCCCAGGATACTGCTTCTTGGGATTCACAGAAAAAAAAGGTGTGAGTCAAGATTTTCTCAAATGATTTATAGCTTTAGGGGAACTTTACTCTCCAAAAATCTCAGAAATCCAGATTTCCCATTGATGCATCTTCTGGATTTTTCTGAATTTGGGCCTAAGACCTGTTCCCATCTGTCCTACAGGAACTATTTCAAAAATGCTTCTGGGTCTGCAGACAAATTATAAGTTTTCTGGATGAGTATAGAAACACTGTCAGTGCAAGGTCAGGGAGTAACACCTGGAGGTTGTTCATCCTGAACACCTGTGCATGCTTGGTGAATGACCTACAGTGAGAAGCACTCCTGAGCTCTCACAAAACACACCCACAGCAATAAACTGCACAGCACCTAAGTTGCAATAATATGCCCTCACGCTCTATCCCGGTACTGGTGAAGTTATGTACACTGCACAATTTTATCTCCATGATCAAACAGCAGACAGAGCTTTTTAGTTTTCCAGGCTTCAGACCCAGTAGCAGCAGACCCATGGACTTCCCAGGCGGTTTGCCACCCTTGCCACAGCAGAATGTGCCTTCACCAGGACAGCGCTAAGAGACTACGCCTATAACACCCACCCTCTCTGTGGTTCTTAATTTAGAAAAATGTTTTACTCCCCTTCAGCAAAAATTCACTTTCTGTTGGAGATCATCACTGCTGTGCTGCAGAAATCCTCCTAGGAGGAAGATTTGGTAAAAGACGGCACTAGCTACTCATAGCATGGCTTTCTACCTCCAAACCTTAGGTTTTGAGGTTCGTCACTCATAATGAATGAGTCAAGTGAGATGCATACACTTATCTCTCTGAAAACTGAAACCAGGAGATATTGGTAGAATCAATTCAACTTTATTGACTAGCGGGGAAACTATTTATAAATGCTCTTCTAAGGTTTTCCTTCATAAATTTTCTGGAAAAAAAAGTATTTTCTATAAATGAATCTTATGTTCCTACAGCTTATTTTGCAACAAACCTTTTCTAGTATCAGTTCTGAAATTCTGAATATTGGTAACAAATATTTATTCCAATAGAAATATTTTTTTCAATCAGACCTAGTCACTTACTGGTTTTAATCTATTAAGTGCAGGCTGTGGAAATTTTATATCAGCTCATATATTTGTGCATTATTTCCTTCTGTTTCATTCTCCAATTTGTAGGACTTTACACTCTTTGAACTGAATCTCCTTATGCCTTTCTGCAACAATTATCATGATTGAGATGTCTGAGCTTGGCTTTTAAAAAACTTAAACAATAATGAAAGAATATTCGCAAAAAGCAAACAGGGAAATAAAGCCAGTCTTGCAACATGCTTTATAACATGTTAATTGGTGGCAACTGAAGATTAGTCTGCCCCACTTATTTTCTGAACAAGTTCCTGCTTGTGTTATAAAATTGTTCTCCCCTTGTCTATTAGAGAAAATAGAATTGCCCTCTCTGGCCTCGGTCTTGCAGACAGCTATATCTTCCACTAGCAGTTCCATTAACTTCATTTAAACTACCTAAGTGAACTGACTTAGTTGGGTATGCAAGCAACTGGGAAATTGAAACCTTTGTCCTTAGGCAGTTTCTGGATGATTTTTCTGTCTAGATTTTTCTTCTCTCCAAACCATCAGTCATTGGATCATGCAGGTATTTAACAAAATGGTTTGCATTGCTCATTCTCCAGTCTGTCAAATTTGATGTTGTTACTGCTAATAATTTGTCATATTGTTAAATTTAATTTTTGCTGATAGCTGCAGTCATTCTAGAAATGTAAATTTTTAAAAGCTCAGCTTTATGTAAAAAGAAATCGGAAATAATTTCATGAACATGAAGGTAATATCAGAGGACAATTAAAAATATTTGAAAGTTGTTATTATCATTAAGTCTCACGTTTTAAGACAATATTGTTATAATCAAAAATTTGTCTCATGGTTTTTTGAAATTTGAAGACTGACAGTGGACCTCTACAGGACTGAGGAGTGGACGCATGTAAACCTCATGAATTTTGACATGGCCAAAAGCAAGGTTCTGCCTCTGGGCTGGGGTAACCTCCAGTAGCAATACAAGCTGAATGCTGAATGGATTCAGAGCACCCCTGCAGAGGACTTGAGTATACTGGTGGATGAAAATCCGGCCAGTGTGTGATGAAGTCCAGAAAGCCAACTGCATCCTGAGCTGCATCAAAGGAAGCGAGACCAGCAGATTCAGGGAGTTGACTCTTTGAACTCAACTGAGGAATCCTCCCTCCAAGAATGACACAGACTTGTGAGAGTGGGTCCGGAGGAGGGCCACAAAAATTGCTAGAAGATTGGAATACATCTCCTGTGAGGAAAGTCTCACAGCTGGGGTTGTTCTTACGTTGTCCATAAGAGAAGGTTATGGGGAGACCTTACTGTGATCTTTAAATATATATTGGACAATTATAACAAAGAATGAGAAAATCTTTTTACCAAGGACTGTAGTGACAAGACAAGTGGAAATGGTTTTAAATTGAAGGAGGATATATTTATATATATTTAGATAGGAAGAAATATTTTTGACAAGGTGAGGCACTGAAACAGGTTACCCAGAGAAGTTGTGGATGCCGCATCCTTGCAAGTGTTCATAACCAGGTTGGATGGAACACTGAATAACCTAGTGTAGTGCAAGATGTTCTTGTCCATGACATAGGTGTTGGACTACATGATCTTTGAAAGTCCCTTCCAGCCCAAACTGTTCTGTGATTCTGTCATATTGCAATTATTGAAATTATTGTACATAATTTTTCTCATTAGGAATTCTTCAGAACTTCTAGAAAATTTGCTTATCTAAGAAGAAACTCCATGAATAGTTATAATAGATCAAAATCAATTTAAACTACTTTTAAACAAAGATAATCTACTTACTTATTTACTATTCTCAAACATATTTAAAGTTATAAGATAGCCATTTTCCTTACTCTTCCATCTACTTGTGTTGCATCTTCTGTATTCACAGAGCATATGACCTGCTTTTGAAGGTCCTGTATCCTCCATGCAGAGATCAGCAGCACACTGCTGAGGAAAGTTGCAGCCAAGAGCACCTATTAGGATCAGGGAGAATGGCTTGTTGCATCTGGAGAGGAAGGATGGTCACACATTTTTAACTGATTCCTGAAAGCACTATTGGATCTAGGAATGTAGAAACCACAGTTCTTTTGGATCAAGGAAGGACTTACTATTCTGACCAAAAGCAGACATTTCCATGTATGAAACATGAAACTCCTATTATATTGGTAGAGAGAGCCAGCAGAAAAAAATCAAGAGAAAATTAATGTTATTCAAAAGCAGAGATTAAACTATTTTATCGCAACTTTTTGTTTGTTTGTTTATTTGTTTACTAATTGTGAAAGGAATCTAACATGGCTAATTTTGAAATATGACCTTACAGTGTAAACATATACAGTTAGATGAGAGAAATATGCCTCTGGAGAAAGAGAGACAGAAAGGGGGAAACAATACTAGGAAGGTAGAAAATTCATAGGAATTTGAGATCTCGCAATGGTAAATTGCCATCGAACTCTTCTTGCAATACCTGGTTTGCATCTTTGGTTATAAAATGGTTGTTTCAAGAACAGGTGAATTGGTTTTGTTCTGTGAATATTTAAGCTAAGGAGAATAAAAACTTTCTAATTCTGAAAGAGTGTTTCTATATATTGTAGTGTTGAGAAAGCTGCTCATCAGAAGTGCTGTAAATCAGGAAAATATAATTCTTTCTGGATGTGTAAAAAACACTGAAAAAGGTAATTAAAAAAGTAAAAAAAACAATGGAACACCATCAGTTAATCTACCTGTGATTTACTCATGGAATGCTTAGTTTTTTTGAGTTATTTGTTGTATAATGTTAATTACAAATAATAGTTTTTTTCAAAAAAGGTTGAAAAAATTTGGCATATTGATGTCAATGGGAAATTGGAATCTAGCAATGCTACTACTAAAAGTCTCAGCAAGCCAATACTGTCAATTGCTGCTGGTTGTTTCGAGAATACCATTTGGATAACACAGTCATAATTTTGTAAAATCCATAATGGGTCTACGCCCTCGCCAGATTTTCAGTTGTTCAGCTTTCTAAAGGCTTTCTTATGCGATTCTTTCCTGCCAATAGAAAACCTATAGACTTGTGGACTATAAATATGAATTATAATCAGCAAACTGTAAATATGAAATGAATACAAATATAGTGAATTGAACGTCAAAAGAAATGGCTTGGTTTCTGTAGTAGTTGTATCAATCCATTGCACAGCAGATTTATTAAAACATGAGACTACTCTTAACTTTCTGCTCTCTTCTTTTTAAAAGAAAATAATGCCAGAGTTTTCAATTATTTTAGAAAAGTCGTGTTGAATCTACAATTAGGCCAAACAAGGTCCAACTTACTCCAGAGGATATAAAGCTTAAATTTCACGTCTTAATGAGTGAAAAAAATATTATTATCACAGACTTATAGTTATTGTAGCTTCTGCTACTCTACTGACTGTGTTGGCTTGACTGATTTTCTTGACACAACAGTCAAGAATTTTTTTTAGAATTATTTCCCTGTGCACATTTTACCTCTTTTTGGATCATTATTTTTCAAAATCATTTAGAATTTCAATATTTTAAAATATGAATAAGAGCAATTATTTTTAAACAACTGAAACCTTCAAACTCCTTTTCTATGCCTCCTTCAACCAATGACAAAGATCAAAAAAGAAATTTGTTTTGTTTGTGTGAACAACTGCGCTGTTTCTATAACATAATATTAATTACGCATTGAAACTTTTTTCCCCCAATTAAATGTGCTAAGAATATTTAAATATCTGTTCTGAGTCTTTTTACCTCTTCAGATACTTTGTTACTAGTGAGTTAATTGACTGGCTGTCAACAAATGGTGATGGAGTTGCCCTCTATGTGAGGCTACACTTGGAATGTATCGACCTCTGTCTTGGGGTAAATGAGGAGCTAGTTGAGAGCTTGTGGGTTAGGATAGAAGGGAAGATTATGAAGGGTGACACTGTTGTGGGTGTTTGCTACAGGCTGCCTGATCAGGAGGAGGAAGTGGATAAGGGTTTTAACAGGTAGCTTGAAGCAGCCTCAAGTCCTGGTTCTTGTGGGGGATTTTAACTACCCTGACATCTTCTGGAGAAGCCACACAGGGAAGCACAAACAGTCCAGGAGGTTCCTGGAAAGCATCGATGACAACTTTCTGACAAAGTGGAGGATCTCACAAGGAATAGTGTGCTGCTTGACCTCACAGAAACAAAAAGGGAGGGCCTTGTTGGAGATGTGAATGTTGGGGGCAGGCCTGGCTGCAGTGGCAGTGAGGTTGCGGAGGGTAGTATTGGGTGATGAGGAAGTAGGGCAGAAAGTAAGATTACAACTATGGGTTTCAGGAGAGCTAACTTTGGCCTCTTCATCAATCTTCTTGGAAGAATCCCACAGGAACAGCTCCTGCAGGGAGGAAGGGTTCAAGATTTTGGTTGATATTCAAGGATTAGTTTCTCCAGGCTCAAGAATGGTCCACCCTGATGAGCAAGAAATAGGGGGTAAGAGACCTGTGTGGATGAATAAAGAACTCCTGTCATTACTCAGATATAAGCAGGAAACACACAGGAGGTGGAAGCAGGGTTGGGCCACTTGGAATGAATATAGAGAGGTTATCAGAGTAAGTAGAAATGAGACAAGGACAAGGGCCATCTGGAGTTAGATCTTACCAAGAAGTTGAAGGAGAACAAGAAGGTTTTTCAAATAGATCAATAACAAAAGAGAAACAAAGAATAGTGTGGACCTGTTACTAAATGGAGGGGAAACTGGTAACAGAACACAGAGAAGGCAGAGTTACTGAATGTCTTTTTTGCACTGGTCTTCTCTGACAAGACCAGACCTTGGGAATATCTTACCCAGAAAACAAGGGTAAAGGAATGTTGGAAGGGATACTCTTCCCTGGACAAGGAGGAATGAGTTAGAGAACGCCTGGACAAACCTGACATCTTAAAGTCCATGGGCCCTGATGAGCTCATAGGCATCCACAAGTGCTGAGACAGCTGGTGGACACCACAGCAAGGCCACTCACAATCATCTTTGAAATGTCGTGGGGATCAGAGAAGGTGCCTGAGGACTGGAAAAAAGCAAACGTTATCCTGGTCTTCCAAAAGGGCAAGAAGAATGACCCAAGGAATTACTGGCCAAACAAATTCACCTCATTCCCAGGTAAACTGATGGAGTGCCTTATTCTGAAGGTCTTCTATATCCACATGGATGACAAAAAGATGATCAGGAGTAGTCAGCATGGATTCATTAAAGGGAAATCATGCTTGACCAACCTGATCGCCTTCTATGATGAAACTACTGGATGGATAGGGGGAGAGCAGTGGATATTGTCTACCTCATCTTCAGCATGGCTTTTGAGGCTTTCTCGCACAATATCCTCAGAGGGAAATTCAAGAAGTGTGGACAATGAGGTGAACCGAGAAATGGCTGAATGAGAGTTCCCGGAGGTCATAATCAATGGAATTGACCAGGATCTAGTTGGAGGCCTGTCACTAGTGATGTCTCCCAAGATTCAGTACTGGCCCCAGTATTGTTTAGGTTATTTCTCAATGACTTGGATGAAGGAGCAGAGACCTCCTCAGCAAGTTCACTGATGACACAAAGCTGGGAGGAGTGGCTGATACACCAGAGGGCTGTGCAGCTATTCAGGAGGACCTTGACAAGCTAAAGAGATGGGCAGAGAACTGCCTGAAACTCAACAGAGGCAAATGCAGGGTCCTGCACATGGGGAGGAATAACCCCATGCACCAGCACAGGTTGATACTCTGTAGAGAAGGGCCTGGGGGTCCTAGTGAACAACAAGGTCTCCATGGGCCAGCAGTGCCCTGGTGGCCAAGAAAGACAATTGGATCCTGAGCTGCATTAGGAAGAGCATTGCCAGCAGGTTGAGGGCGGTGATCCTGCCCCTCAGCCCTGGTGAGGCCACATGTGGAGTGCCATGTCCATTTCTGGGCTCCTCAGTACAAAGTGACATGGAGCTCCTGGAGCGGGTCCAGTGGAGGGCAACAAAGATGATTAAGGGACTGGAGCATCTCTTTTATGAGGAAAGAGTGAGGGAGCTGGGCCTGTTCAGCCTTGAGAAGAGATGACTGAAAGGGGACCTCGTCAATACCTATCTGTAACTGAAGAGAGAGTGTCAAGAGGATGTTTCCAGGCTCTTCTTGGTGGTGCCAACCAATAGGACAAGAGGCAAAGGGCAGAAACTGATGCACAGGAAGTTCCATCTGAATATGAGGAAGATCTTCTTCACTGTGTGGGTGACCTTGCACTAGAGCAGATTGCCCAGAGAAGTTTTTGAGTCTCCCTCACTGGAGATATTAAAGAACTGTCTGGACACAATCCTGTGCCATGTGCTCTGGGATGACCCTGCTTGAGGAGGGAAGTTGGATCACATGACCCACTGTGGCCCCTTTCCGCCTTACCAATTCTGTGATTCTGTGAATCTGCGATTCTGTGAATTTGACAAAATCTTTCATAAGTGTTCATTTCCACAGTAATTTTTAATATTCCAACATCAATCGTATTCAGTGACATCTAATATCAGATAAGCATCACCAGGCTCTTAACAGACCTGTGTTCCATGTCCACGACGCACTGAACCAAGACAAGAAGTCTATGATATCTTATTACCACACACATTGCAGTTCATGCTATTTTTCAGTGACTTATTGCTAAACAAAATTTTCAACAACACTGTAATTTTATGAAGTGGCATACATTTCCCAAAAAGACGCACTTCAGTCAGAGTATAATGTAGCTCCACATCAGTGTCTAGGTGCAAATGCGTAGAAAGTTTCAGCTGATTTTCTGCTAAGAAAATGGTGGACAGGTCTTGAGAGAAAATCACAGAAATTCTTTGTAGAGTTCGGAAAAGCTGTAATTTAAATTCAAATAAGGACAAGAGAATCAAGCAGCATAAGAGCCATTTTGAGCAACTGGGTCTCTCAGTGGTATCAGAATACTCTGCACATGGGTATTCTTTTCCACATTATTCCTTTCATTTTGAAATATTCCTAATCACCACATTACTGTTTTGTAGACAACTGCCTCTGAAATACATGGAGATATATTTTACCATTCAGTAATGTATATTAAGAAAGGAGGACAACTCTACATTTTTTATAGTATCTCTATTCTATTGAAAACACTTTTTTCTTGGACTGTTTGAATTAAAATGGACAAACAATGAGAAAATGTTCACTAAGGAATGATCCACTGGTGTTGAGAGCTAGAGTTAACTTAAAATATCTTTTCCATTTTTGGATTCTTTCATTAATACTTGAGGATACTATAAGCTTGAAATAATAGTTCTTCCTTATTCAGTTAAGGTACGTAATGCAGAAAAGACATTGAAAGTTAAAAACACATCTTTTCATTTGTTTGCAGTGTGGACACCCTCTCAGGCGGGGTGAAATAGTCAAAAGAAGATTAAGAACTCCCTGTCTCTGAATATGTTATAAACTATTAAAGTAAGAGGTATTATTCTGAGAGGGCATATGAAAAACAAACAAGTGGAAAAGGCCTTGCAGAGACTACAACTGTTTTTTTTTTAATAAGAAAACTGCATTGATTTGTATTCCTTCTGGATTTGTTCTGTTTGAAGAATAAATTGGATCTTGAAACAAAGGCCCTGAAGATTCTAGAATACAACTGTTTCCGTCTTGGGGTGCTGAAATAGCCCAAATGCATGCATATAATCTTTTACACTATTTGAGGTATTAATAGAAAAAATGATATTATTTCTTTTTCATTTAAAAACTTTGACTTAGTTTGAGGAATATACCACAATGAAGAGGTCTGTTCTCAGATAAAACCCTGCTTTTGAATGTATGCCATTTGATTGAGCTTGCTTTTGATACACACGACTTTTGCTAATGTTCCCTGTTAAACCTTTATTCTATTGCTATAGACATATTTTCACAGAATCACTTTCTATGTGGAAATGAAAAATTTAAAAATCTTCAATATTATTAGTTTTTCTCACTATAATTTTTTTTAATATGTGAAAAAATTCCCTAGTACGGAGGGGTGAAGTGGGATGTTTCACACATTTTATTTTCCAATTCCTAATTCAACATTTGGTGAACTAAGCTCAGATTCCAAGGAGTTGAAATCCCTATATGACTACATCAGGTATTATGACAGAGAGTCAGGTTCTCTATTTTATATTCTTTTCTTCTTTAGCTTTTCTTATTGACATTTAGAGGCTTAGTATTATTGCATTGTGCTTACATCTGACTCAACTTTTCATAAAACTGGCAGATTGAGTTTGTTGCTTTGCACAGTCTGTGAGGAAGTACGTGACAGAGTATCAGCTTCCATTGTTTTCACTCCTGTGTGCTTCCTGAAACAACCTCAACTACTTTACATGTGGGATCTTTAAGGTCCTTTTGCACTTTCTTTGAGATTTATAAACTGATGTGGTTTTTAAGATTGGAGGGACAACTGGAATATCTAGTTTGATATCCTCTGTACTAAAGGCAATAGACCATTTCTTGCAATATTGTTCTTTATCACTGCATCTGTAACTAGTATTTACTTATTCATCATTATTTAATTTGATTATGAAGTTTTAAAAGGGTAACCATCTTTTAACATAAGTAAAAAAGCCTGATAAAAAAAAATTAAGGTTCCAAATAGAATTTAATGTAATTTGCTTCAAAATATTTATTCTGTAATATTTTAAACTGTAAAGCTTCCTTCTGGGTACAAATTCATATTAAAACTTGTAGTTTGTCTTTCTTGCCTAGCTGTTGACATTTTAACAAGATGATATTTACTGAAACTGCTTGCTTATCACATTAATTTCTAATGTCATCACAATATTTCTTTTGAAAAGATTTAACACTTTGGAAAGCCACTGACATTTCATCTGTCTGAGCGGAGTAAGATATTTCTGAATTCAAAATAAACTGTAAACTGACAGTGGTTTCATCTGTGAAATTCTTTCTAGGGTTCAGTTATCATAACATGTATTTGGTTACTGATAAGATTATTCCTGCCAATGTAAAAGTAACATTACTAAGTTCACTGAACTCTTAATGAACATTTGTTATGACCTACTTATCAAAAAATGCTTCTTTTCTGATATATGCATTCCATCTCATTTTCTAAGAAATATCCCTGATAACGCTAAGAGGATAACTTCTGTATTCTAATTCTGACAAAGCTCACTTGTGAAATTTTATTTGCTTTTTGCCAGTGACTTTGACATGTCAGGGACATATTCTACTTATGAATAAATCAGTGAAAAAAACTCTAGCCTCTCAATTTGAAGAACAACTTTTGTTTGCTGAGTGAAAGTGTTTTAAAGAGCCAGCTGATATCCAGCCAATAGGCTACAACTCTTAAAATTTTTGTTGTAACCATCCTCTTTTCTTTTTTCTTGGACTTAAAACACCGTCAGGGATCTGTGTGATGCATAAGGAATTTACATGTTTCACATCACTATGTAGAAGTATTTTATGCTTCTCAAACTCAGCTCAGCCTTCATGAGTTGGCTACAAAGTTGTGGTGTGTTGATCCCAGTTAGCAGCTAAGGCCCCATAGAGCAGTCCATACACCTCTGCCCCAGCAGGACGGAGAATGGAACCAGAAGCGCAAAAGTGAGATATATCTTGTACCTTGACATAACAACAGTTTAAATGGAAAAGCAAAAGCTGCATGTGCAAGCGAAGGAAAATAAAGAATTCATTCAATAGTTGCCATGAGCAGGCTGGTGTTCAGCCATCTCCAGAAAAGCAGGGCTTCAACATACATAACAGTTATTTGGGAAAACAAAAACCATCACTCCAAATACCACTCCTTTTCCTCCTTCTTTCTCCAGCTTTTATTGTAGAGCATGATATCGTATAGGATAAGCCTTTGGTCAGCTGGGGTCAGCTGTCCTGTCTGTGTCTCCTTCTCAATCTGCTAGTTCCCCTACCCCAGTCTACTAGCTCAGGAAGCAGAATGAGAAAAAGGAAGAAAAAATATAGCCTCAGTGGGTTTTATTGGAGGGCTGGGGGCAGTGTGAGAAGCAAAAACAGCCTTGAATGCTGTGCAGCTGCTCAGCAGTAGCCAAAGCACTGGTGTGTTAACAACATTTGGCCACGGATTCAAACCACAGCACCATAAGGGCTTCCTGAAGAAAATTAACTCCATCCCATCTAGATCCAGCAAAAAAGTCAATTTCTTTCATGTTATTACTGGGCCTCATTATTAGAAACTTTGATCTGTATCATTCCATCTCCAGCAGAAAAAATAGAATGTAGCTACAACTAAGGGCTGAGACAGTTTTTAAGCAGTTAATGGCCTTTGACTTCATCAACCCAAGATGATTATTGATTTCAGGTCTCACACTTCTCAGGCAAGTGTTGTATCAGATAAATGGTGGCCCCCTCTTTCCCTTGCAGAGCATTTCAGACGCAGATCAGCCCTTTCATGTTTTTGGACTTGTTTCTTGTTCTTTTCTCTCATTACATCAAGACTACACGTCTGGCAAGCTGAAACGTTTAGGAAACTAACTTGATTTTTGTAGGGTTTAGGCTGTGGATTCACAAATAGACTTCAGTGTTGCAAGACTGGCAAATACAAGGTTTTAGTACAGTTTTTCATTGATCAGAGTATCCAAGTAAGAATAATCAAGATCAAGAGTAATCCAAGACCTGATTTCTGTGTTTTCTCCAGCCTCTGCCTTTCCAGGATCAGAAGCCTTACCTTTTCAAGCCATGAACTGTGCTGTGGTTGATGACAGACTTACGTTCCTCTCTCTTGAACCAATATGAAACAGTACAGCAGGAGAAATACGTTGCACATTGCATAATATTGCATATCGGAAAAGACAGAGAAAAGAAGGAACCATTATGCAGTGAAAATAAACCCATGTTGTAGCAAACAAACTGTTATCAGGCGATATTTCAAACTACAACAACCATATTATTTAGAAATTATATTCATGAGCTCTTGTTTTAGAATTCCCAAATTTCCTTGCCCTTGTGTAAAGACAGAAAAAAAGTCTGATTTGCATCAAAATCAAATTAATTTTGCTAGGATGAACTACCTAATAAGCTGGAATTGGGAGAGGATATTTTTCCTTTAACTTCATATTTTTCTTTAAATAATTAGTCCTGAAATACAATTTTTAGTTAGAGTTTCTAGAGTTCCACTGATTTCAGTGGCTTTTTCACAGACTTAAAGGCATCATCAGATTGATTGGTTACCCTACAGGTCTAAAAGAACTTTCTAATACTGACATTTTTTATGTATTTTATTATTAAGTAGAAAGGCGGAAAAAGGCTGTGAGATAGAAGCCATCCTGTTCTGGAGCTTCATTAGCACCAATAAATCCTGTTGCGTGTAAATGATCTGAGCAACTCAGAGCAATTAGCTTTTCATTTTAACTTGAGTGTTTTAGTGCAGATTGGTAGCTAATCAAGCTGGGAAATTTTAATAGAGTGTGTAAAAAAATTGTTTATGAGTAATACTGTAAACAAGCATTGCAGATAGGTCTGTACCTGCTTTAGTGCTATAATAAAATAAGCAGTGAAATCAGCATTGCATCCATTTAGGTGTAATTGTACAAATTGCTAGCTAATCAGAGTGAGAAAATTGAGCCACAACTCGGGAGAACAATGCTGTTTGCTATTAACTTGGTGTTTAACTATGTATTTAAAGCATTTGGAGATGAAGTATTTTTTAAAAATAAACATAGATTTATTTTGTTGCAAAAAGCATACCTGATTCTGAGTTGGTTTCATTAGTGTAATCAAGAAGAAATTCCACTGACATTTGTGAAGTTAATTCAAACACAAACTGATGTAAGCAGTATGAGAATCAGCACCCTTTACTTTATTGTTTTCTCCTGTGTTAAGCCATAGGCATTTCATTAAAAATTCAAAACTGGTCAAATGCATAAAATTCCCAGAAATAAATAGCTCAGTATATCAAGCCAGCTGCTGTCAGCAGTTCAATGGATTTTGACATACACAACACAGAAGGGATTTAACTGGAGCCGTGTAAGCCTGGCTGAAAGGCTTCTGGAGTTTTCACCAAGTTCAAAAAAGCTTGAGAATTCATAATATAGGGAAGTGTTGACTTGACGCTTCTTTCCTGTAAATTCTATTTTGTTTTAAGTTTTACATTCTCTAGTGCTGTGCATCAATTTGTGAACTATCCAGCCTTCTGGATGCAACTTGATGTTTTTGATTTTTAAGAGGTATGACACAAAGTAAAGCTCACACATATTGGTCTGTCAAAAAACATCTAAATACTGCTGTCATTTACCTATCCCACAGCAGTAGTTTTGGAAGGTTCTGCTGCTCTACTGAAAAATATCTCTGTGTTATATCTACTATATAAACAGAAATAACCTAAAAACATGTAAAAAGAAAAAATAATCGTCTTATAATAATGTATTCATAATGCTAGAACAAACTTCAGTAGGTCATCTAATATTTTAAATATCCCAGACAGGAGCAACATTCCCTCAGCTATTTCTAACAGATGTTACTTCAGCTCACAAGAAAAGAAAGGTGTGATGTGATGTGATGCCACACTCTCACAGGAAGCTTAACTGGCATTACCATGAAACACTTTTTTCCTAAATGTAAATTTATACATTTTTGAGACTGAAGCAAATTGTTATTTATTCTGTCTCCTATGGTCATAAATAGAATATTCTTTCCTTTCCAACAGCAGCCTTTTATGTTTTTCAAGACATATTTCAAGACATTTTTATGTATCTCAATCCACCTCAGTCTTCTTCTGGTAAACAATTCCAATTTTTTCAATTTTTTCTCATAGGTCATGCTTTCTAGGCCTCATATAGACCAATATTCTAGACCAAGAATTCTCATTGCTGTCCTCTATACTCTGCACCTAATGTTTCAGCCTTGGGGCCTTACAGGTAATAAATAGAGGGGAAAAGATATGAAATGCATCTTACAGAAAATGCCACTTTCTCTATACCTATGATAATACCTGGGGTTTTTTTTGTTGTTGTTGTGGTTTGTTTGGTTAGGGTTTCTTTGGCATTATTTTGACTCATGTTCAGCTTATGATCTACTACAACCTCTACATGCTTTTATACAGAATTATTAACTAACCAGATATGTTTGAAACAAGTTTATGCAAATGATTCATCACTTGGAACTTGCTTGTGTTGAATTTCATGCAATTGTGTGTTCAAATTCTCAAAATTATTTTGAATTTTCTTTCAATCCAGCAGTATGCTGGCTACCCATGTTGGCTTAAATTTTGCGGAATGATTAATAAGAACAGCCTGCACTTACTCTACCAGATTACTGGTGAAAATATTGAATGATACCTCACTCAAGACAAGAGGAATTTAACTTGACAGAGGAAACAGACAAATACTGAAGCAGATAGATTTTTTTAATACACATACACACACACAAAGAAAAATGTATAAGTGTATATGTATATTAATAAAGTTTTTTTCAGGTTTTATATTATCAAACTATTAATATTCAGTACAAGGATAAATAAGAATGAACAGAAATGCAAGCTGAGTTGTGCCTAAGTTTCCTTGCTATTTGGATATTTAGTTAAGATTCAGTAAGTCTGACCTTAGGTAACTCACCTCTTCACAATTGCCCCTTCCATTTCACTGCTGCCATAGTCTAAATTACTTGAACACCCATTTCAATCTAAGAAATCTGCAGGGAGAAATGCAGTAACAAGGATTGTGTAACATTGTGACATCTACAATATTGTAATGGGCAAAAAGTTGTTAATAAGAACTAGCTAATGATCAGCGATGGAATAACAGATCAGTAATTGTACAGCCTTGGGGTAAGTCAGAGAGAACAAAGGAGAAAAGGAAGGAAGAGAAGGCTGCTGTCAGTAATCAGACACCATCACAATTCTTTAATTATGTTGTGGGCACCATCATAAAGCCGGTGTATAGATGTACTTTATCAGCTTTGCTTTGTAGCAGCCTATCTATATAATCTTAGTCTGTCACTTTTTCAAAAGAAGTGACCTTTTAAATCAAAATTGAATATCAAATATATATATATAATTATATTTTTATTAAAAACATCAAAGGTTATGTTGCATAAGCAAGGAAGAAAATGGTTGGCACAAATATGATAATAACATTTCTCTCCTATAACTGAATGGCAAGTTAGCAGAAATATAATTCAGTCAGTTGATTCTTGTGAATGGCTTAAAAGCGAAATAAGAAATTGGGTTGCATGCTTAAAGATTGGAGTACAGTATTCATTACTGAAATACTTAGCATAATAAGTCTGTGATATTTTAAGAAGATGATTGTCATTTTATAGATCTCCCATAGGACTTGCTTTTTAGGACATTATTTTCCTGCCTTTAGAAATTGTCTTTGTACAGTGACTGAAATAAAGCTCAAATCAAATTAAACCAGGATCTTTTGAGGGAATATGGGAATGGCAGGGAAAGAGTAAGATACAGGGATAAGGACATGAATAAAAACCTTTTAAGGTAAAAAAAAATTAGAAACAGAATTTCTGTGGAATCAGATATGACAAGCAGAAGGGGTTTAAGATGAAGATTATTCTTTTCAAACTACAATAGTTCAAAATCATGAAATACAAACAAGTACTCCTACCATGAATAGAAACTATAAAAAATGGGGCTGTAAAACAGGGATCCCTTCTGCAAGTAGAATGGTTTAATATAGAATCATCACAATGTTAACATACAAAAATACAAAAGTAAACAATCCCTGCAGGAGGACTTACACTTCTTTGTTTGCAATATACAAGGAAAAAAGGAAACTGACACAAATATGGGATTTCATTGTCCACCACATACTTGCACTGACAGATTTTTTAAAATTATTTTAACACCAGAAATGTGCCCCAGAAAGCAAAACTCATTCTACTGCTTTTCTTAGCAGTTCCCAACAGTGTTACTACCGCAGCATGAAAATAGAGTATAATGTGTAGTAAATATGGCTAAACACGAGCTTGAATGGCCCTCCTATCTACTTCCTTACTGATGCTATATTATTTGATAGTCAGAAGAGTTTCCTATGAGAGCCATTAGTTATCTGCAGGCTGAGGTAGTTTCAACCAGACTGGAGTGCCAGAGAATGCTCTAAGTATTCAAATGGAAAACTTCCATGGTGTAGCTATGTTGGGAACCTATACCCATTTATCAGTCAAACTCAAGTGGTCTGGAGAAAATAGTAAACCAGACCCACCAGGCGATAAAGATAACTAACTATGAATGCAGGGCTTCAGAGCCCAGATTTGTTGGCTGTGTGCCTAGCCCAGCTCAAATACAACCAGTAATGGCTAGATTATCCAGTGCCACTTGACACGACAGGCAGATTATGACCTGAAATTCTATATATTCTCTTTTCTGCCTAAACTCTTAAATACTTTCTATCAATCAACCTCAGTTTCTCTTAAGTGACAAAGTGCAAAGAGCAACAGAAAATGACCAACAAGGCCAGTGAAAAAAAGTCACCTTCTCATTTAGTACCCATTAACACTTGGTCTTGCCCCAGCTATTGTAAAGGATAATTGAATTGTTTAATTTGCAGCTGGATTGTTTTAGCAGATTTTCCCCCTGCTGTCATTATCGAGTGATACTTAACTCCCATAAGGGTAATTTAAAATGAAAGTCTCTCTGCTTTGCATAAAACCGAGCCCAGTTGCTTCGTAATGAGTAAATAAAAAATGTAGTGCTTTAATCTTTGATGTTTTACACCTGAAAACTGCTACATAAACTGCATAAATACTTCTATGCTCTGCTACATATGTCACTTATATTTTCTACATTAAGTGTTTAATTAGATTGGCATCTGAGAAGCTGACTCAAATCCGTTTATTTTCATCTGGTGTGAACTAAACATTGACACTAGATCTCTGTGAATACTAAAAAGACTGTGATTATATCCAAGATTAAAACGATTACCTTTGCTGAGCATTATCATTCTTCCTCTTAGACTTCTGACCTCTCTCCTGAACTGCAACACTAAATCAAGAAAATTTTTATACACATGAGATTAACAAAGTAAAACTAATTGCTTTCCAAGGTGTGTTATTTAGTGGAGAGTATAGATAAGATAGTGAGATACCCCTATTAGCACTTATTAGGAGGCAATAATGATGGACTATCCATTGATCAGCAAAGGAAAACATGCAACACACCATTCTTTGATTAAAGGGAAGACTGCTTGCAGCATGTTCCTTCTCCTGCATTTACTGGGATCATGGATCTTGTTTAATGATATAACTCATAAAATAAGTACCCCCTACTTCTTTATTTAATATTGTAATGTCAACGCACCAACTTAGCCAGGTAAAATGATGAAATAAGGTGGCTGAGGTCCTGATATATTGGATGCAGACAATTAGATACTTTTTAAGAGATTAATTGTCCCTCTTGATATGTAAACTTTCCAAACCAAGACCACTAAGACCTGGGTGTGATTGAATTCAAAGAAACTGGACTCCAGATCCTGAACCCTGGACTTGAAAGTCCTCAGACGATAATTTCTTTCTATTGGAAAGTCAGCATGAGGGAGATCTCCTGAGGACAAATTCTTAACTCAGTAAATCCCTATGTCCTTTGCAAAGCCAAGAAAAATTAAGTATTATATACAGTAATTCAGTGATGAGGCAATAGTAGAATCTGTGTCTAAAAATGTTCTCAAACTTGGGTATGAAAGAGAGGTTGTCATTTTTTTGGAATGTAGAAATCAGATGAGAGAGAAAGGGTCTGTAAGTAAGCGAGAAGAAAGAGTTCAAGAGCCTGGGCTGCACTACATACATTGTGCTTGGCTGATCAGATGAGGGAATTTAAATTAACCTGCAGAGGGGAATTTCTGTTGCCTTCCGGGTTACATAGCTGCAGTACTGTGGGGTTTCTAGTACTTTGTAATTAGGTACATTTAAATGCTTATTTTTAGAAGCCTAAATAGATGTTTTGGATTTTTTCCTAAGCAGCTGCACACTGTTAAGCCATTCCACAGAGTTTTAAATCTATGAGGCTGAGAAAAGCTTGGATACAACCAGTGAATATTTGAAAATTAGGTGACATAACTGTCATGCAGTATATGTAGCTCAAAATCCAAGAATAGCAGCTTATTACTCTCTTCTTCAATAGCTACTGACAATCTCAGTCACAAAAGGGTATGTATAGTACGAACCTTGGAGATGGCACCGAATCATGGCAGAAGAGTCAGGAATGTTCCTTGAAGCCAGGTAATGTGTACAAAGACGACTGTGATGGCTCCTATGCCTAATAGGACATAACAGGAGAGGCATAAGGTTGCTGTAGCTGCTTAATGAAGATTTAGCAGAACCTAGAGGAGAGTGTTGGGTTTTGGATCAAAACTTGATTTTTTGGAGGATTTTCTATAGGCATATGAAATTAGATAAACCTTTTTCCAAAGGTGATCTGGTCAACAGTGAGAACTTGTCATCAATATATGTAAGGGATCCCCTGATGGTAAACAGGTAGAAGCTGCTCCTTTTCCTAAGGGAGCTCATCTAGCAATAAATCTAACAAAATTGCCTGATCCTGTGTAGCTTTCAGTCCCTGATGCAACAGTTATGCTAGTTAATAAAGCAGTTGTAGCTAAAGCAGATGCATACTGCACCTATAAATGTAGAAGCAAAACAAGCAGACTTTAATTGTAGCTTCTTTTGAACCCAAACAGGAACACATTAATATAGCATAACTGTGCAAACATTTTTTTATCTAATAATCCGTTAAAAACGTACTACCATTGCTGGCCGTGGGCCTTATGCTTATTGTGCCTGATGCAAAGAGTGTGAAGTTCTAGTTTTGGCCTGTTGGGCTGGATATCAAATTGTTATGAGAAATTGTTGATATGGACTCAGCCTGATGCCAGGTGTCTCTTGTTATGCTGCACAGTTTAGGTGCCAGTTAATAGCAAAGACCTTGAAAATATGAACACTGGTTGAAGGCAGCATCCCCAGAACTATTAACAACCCACCAATGGACAGTAAGTGCTCACTGAAAAAATGCAATCTAGTGAACTGGGAAAATACTTCTTTTGCTCTAGGAAAAGTCGCAGTAGCAGATGAGCAGCAGGATAAGGCACCTGCCATGGCCTGGAAAAGTAATATTCCCCAAGGATCAGGCAGGAAGTAGAATGGAGTTGAGGCTGAGGGTTGGAAATTCACTAGCCTTATGAAAGATCCAGAATTTGGTGGGTGTGGAGAAGACATCTACTGAAGATCCGTCTTACCTTTACTGTGGAGACTAAGAACATCCAGGACTGCTTGCCATCAGTGCTAATTAGGTGGCATCAAGTCCTCAGCATTGCATTTTTGCAGCTGGTGTCAGCTGTGATTGCTAAGGACTGACTAATTTGAATACATAGTCATAATTATAATGACTGATAGTAAGAAGTAGCCATTAGCAGGAAGGGTGTTATTAATGACTTCTCATCCAGGAAAGTTTAAAACTGGACTAATTTATCAGTCTTCTAAAAGCTCACTTTCTTTAATTGTTACTTCTGTGTATGTTCAGCCATTAAATGGTCTCTGGGACTGTTCTGTTGTATTAATTCCCACAAGTGATACCTTGGGTGAAAGATTGTTCTCAATAGCCAGATTGGGTCCACCTTCTTTGTGGAAGCAGACAACAGAGATCACTGTGGGGACAGGCAAAGTGTTTGATTTTAGAATTCAAAACTACTACCAGGCTGCGAAAAAAAAAAAAAAACCCAAAGAGAGAATTTCTTAGATATAATCTAAGAGTTCCTCATGCTAACAAAGAGAGTTCAGTTGTTTGTTCCATACTTTATGTATTTATTTATGTACCTGATTAGCACTGGGACTAAAATTTATCAAATTTTTTTTCAGTATGCAGCAGTTCTGTTGGGTCGAAGAACTAACCTAAAGCAAAAGACATGAAGTAAAAGACCTGCAGTAATGTGACTATGTTCCTGTAGAAATATGTGCATGTACCCAGTTTGCTGGGAGAAAAGTATGAGTTAAAGCTGCTTTCATGTCCATTGTTCTTTGCAAAGTCTCCTACACGTCTGTTTTTAAGAAAAGAGTCTGCATGTAACCTCTGTTGAGGTTCTGCTTTGGGAGACTTTAGGAATCTGCTACAATTGAAAGCTAAATGCTTCTAGGAGATGGAGTGGAGAAATAATTCTGAACATCCTTATTTCTATTTCTGCTTGAGAAGTAGTTGTAATCTAGCTTGTAAACCAACTTAAAACATGTGTGCTATTTCAAGTCTATTTTATGAGGTATTGCAAATATGGCAAACACTACAGAATTTAAGTTTAAAGTATAAAATACAGTTTATGTGTTACAGTTGTTGCATAGCTGGGTATCAGAGTGGTACCTCTTACACTCCCAGTTAACTTAGATCATTAATTCCTTGGGGAGTGAGAAATTTCCCCAGGCACTCTTCTGCAGAGACAACTCACTGAACATGAGGCAAGTTGAATGACTGAGATCCCACATCCTTCACAACAAAGCATTTGAGCAAATGTTGCAAAAGGTTTCAAAGTGGCTTCAAGAAGGTTTTCAGACTATTTCCCCCAGGCAGTTTCTGCTCTGGCTGTACTAATTTCTGCTCAAACATGTTGATTAAAACCCCAAGTGGAGAATCTGGCCCTTCCAGGAGTTCCCTTGGGTGTTTCCTGCTGTAGATTTATTAAAATTGTACCCAGATAAGGCACTTTAAAATGGTCAATAGAGACTGTTGCAGCAGATGTAGAAATAGTCATGTAGGCCACCATTTTATATACAGGGAAGAGAGTTAAGAGAGATTTTATGTGTAGTTAAGATGGCAAATAACTTGAGAGGTCGTGTAGAACCAGGGACCAGCTGCAATTTACAAACTGAGCAGAATAAAAATTTTGGAAGGCTTATGTGATCCACTATTATAAAGATGCATGCAACAGAGATTTCTGTTTCCATTTGTAGAGCAACTCACTGTCCTGTTTTTGACTCTCATTCTCCATGCAAAAGTTGCCCAGTGTCCAGATCACAAAAATTAATTTTTTTCAACATTTTGTCTCTGTATGTCTGTGCTACATAGTCCAGATCATCCGACAGCTAATTTCCACATAAAATCTGCCACACAAATAACTAAATGTTTCCTAGCAAAAAATAAGCCAAGCTTTCCAGCTGCAAAAGAGCAATTATAAGTGGCTGAGCCTATCCAACATCAAAGTCACTTGGACTATAGCAGTTTGTTGTGTTATTCTGCAGGAACAGCCCGAGGAAAGCTGCAAAAGGCTAAAGTGTTCATTGCAGAGAGTTCTTTGGCCCTGTGGATGTTTTCACCTTAATTGCCAGACAATTAACAATGTGAGAAACTGTTGTAGACCAATTATTTTTTAAAGGGAAAGACTATTGTATCTGAAGGTTTAACTAGCTCACCTAGATAATTATACCTTTTCTTGTTCTGACTGAAACTACCTGTAACTGCCCTCTCTCCACAAGTTGGAAGTATTTCCCTAAGAAAACATGTGTTAAAAATATTTATAATCAATTTGTCTTTAATAAGTGTTTTTTTTTCAGTTTCTACTGTTATAAAAGAATAAAGTTTATCCAAAACAATTCAGACATTTTTTGTAATCTACCATACAAAATGTTGTTGATTATTGCTTCACAACACAAGACATCCATCCAGCAAAGCAGTGACAATCCCTACTATACTGTTTAAATAGATAGAAGCATAGACAGTGCAAGGAGTATTATCATATACTCCAGTGGCACTTTCAATATAGAGGTTAGCTCACACTGTTGGGAAAAGTATATTACTTTTGTCTAGTATCTGAGGCAGTTGAAATATTTTCCTATACTGTGTCTCTAATTAATGCCATAAAGCATAATGAAGACTTGTCAGAAGAAGATACTTCTAGGGAGCGTGTGATTGTCCAGTTTTACTTAAAATATTTCTTCATCTCTGATGACAGGTCAACATTATACTTTATGTTTGTAATAAAAAGTGGAATGTAATGATCCATTTTTTAGAATTAATCAGCAAAACCAAGAACTTTCCAATTATTTCATGTATCTAAGGGATTCACACCATTCCCTGACTTCATCTTCTCAGTCCCATTATGACGGCTGATGGGATGAAGGACCTTGATAAATCAGGTGTCCATCGAGATACTTGCAGGAAACATGCATGGTTTCATGTGATTTCTTTGCTGACTGTAGTGGACATAATACTTTTTTGTGGTAGCCGAAATCTAAGTAGCTTTTATGAAGCAGCTTTATGCGTAGATTTAAATGCTTAAGTACTCCTTAATTTCAGTGAGATTCCTGGCAGATCCTTTGATGGCAGGGGCAGATTCAAAGCTGTTTCTTATCAAGCTGGAGTCTTTTAAAAAAAATCTTTCCTTTATATCAGAAGAAATTGATCAAGTTTTTGACGGCTGTGCTGGGTGCAGGTTCCCTGGTGCTAGACACAGCCAGTTCCAAGCAACTCCAGTCCACCTGGTGTGGGGCACAGCCAGGTGGGGGCATCTTCGCAGAAAGATGTGAAGAAAAGGAAAAAAAAATGCCATGCTGAAGGTTGTGAGAGAGAGGAGTGAGAATATATGAGAGAAACAACTCTGTAGACACTGAGGTCACTGAAGAAAGAGGGGGAGGGTGTGCTCCAGGCACTGGAGCAGAGGTTCCCCCACAGAGTGGGAAGAAGACCATGGGCAGCAGACATCCACATTGCAGCCTGTGGAGGACCCCATACTGGAGCACATGGAGATCTCCTGAAGAAGCTGTGGCCCGTGAGGAGCCCATGTCAGAGCTGTGAAAAAGGCAAGAGGAAAGGAGCAGTGAGGGAAGCAGTTATGAACTGAACACAACCCCATTCCCTATCCCCCTCCACTGCTCAGGGGTGGAGAGTAGGTGCGAAGTGAGTGAAGCTAAGGCTGGGGAGAAGGAAGGTGGGGTTAAGGTGTTTTCGTTTTTGTTTTATTTCTTACCATGCTATGAGCATAAGCAGCATAAGCATTTTTCAAATAAGCAACCATACCAGAATAATCCTAAAGCTAATGTAGAAGTTTGAAGTAACTAAGTTAAGTATTTATTTTACATATAATAATATGTATGCTTTTAGAACTTTCATATTTCAATTAAAATTCATAGTCTTGTCCTTTGTTTGGCATGAGCTGCATTTCTCACAACCATTTTAAAACCTCAAGAGGGCAACTCTCTATGGAACAGGTAGCTGGTTTTGAATTATTCAAGGGCCTTTCTCTGTCTTCTGGTAACTCTCTACTTTTCATTTTGGGAGGAAGCTTTGATATTCCTATTAGATTTGACTTTCGTTTTGTATCACCAAAAATGGCCAATAGAAATATTACACCTCTTTTGGAATAAAACTTCATGTCTGTTTCTTTTCTAAAGAAACCTTCAAAGGTTAGTATTTGTACATGTCATATTCCTTGTAATATTTTGGATATTTTTATTGTGGTGTCTCCTCACTTCTAAGATCTGTGCCACTCTAAAAATGAGTCAGGAGTGTGGGTTCAACTGTAGCACTAAAGCTTTCTCTCCTGGAGAAGCCACAAAATCTTTCCACCCCCAAAAGCAGGCTGAATGCTCTGCCTTTGTCCTGGTTTCACACAGGAAGAGATTTGAAAGCATCTGCGGAGTGTCACTGAGCAAAACACTGTTCTTTGTGCCACCACAGTATGTGCAGCAAGAATCTATTAAAGCAAGAGGAGTTAAACTCAATTTATGCTGGGGAAACAGAAAATGTTGCCTAATAACTGTATGTGAATTAAGATCTATATATATATAACTGAGCATTAATTTAATAGGGCACACCATGGCAAAAAAAAAAGTAATTTCTTTCTTTACTATAAACACTAATAATACAGAAAGATAATACAGAAAGAAAATGCCGTCCTTATACATCTGGTAAGACAGACTTATAAAGGTCTTCATAACGACATCAATGATTAAATATATCTAAGATAAATGCAATAACTAGACTTGGAACAGGGCTAGTAGATGCATTATTAATTCTCGGTTCTTATGCTGTGAGTTTTATCAGACTTCACTCCTCCCATCCTAAAAAAAAAAAATAATCAGGTTCAAAGAGAGTCTGTGTACCATTAGGAGAGCTAAATAAATTATTTCAGTCTGAAACTAGATTACATCTTTTTTCTTTAGTTAGTACCTTTCAAAAGGTATCACATTTTGAATAAAATTAGAATTGGAGTATAGATAGTAAACTGGAGTATAAATACTAAATATTTGACAGAGTATTTATAGCTAAGTGATTTAGAGTTGGTGAGACAAATGGAGTGTATTAAGAACTGCTTTGTTCCATAGCAGGGATGAAATACATCCAGGTTCTGTGTATACTATGCGAAAAAAAATGGTTACATTGTTGTGCAAAAAGTGGAAGCATCAAGGAAACAGAAATCCCCTAAAGCCTCCGCTCTGTTTTTCACTTTCAGGGAGAACTTTGGGATTGTCTAGCTTATCAAGTCTAGCATTCGCTTTCATTAGTCAAGCTGCTACAAAATCAAAGGTGGCAAATATTTACCTGAAGGAGTGGTGGAATAGGTTTATTTGTGTTATGATGCCTATAACCTATAAAGACACATTTCAGGCAATTGCACAGAATTATTTCAAATTTTAAAACTGATATATGTGTAACGGAATTGGTGAGTACAGGAGCTTGTCCGGGCATTGCACACACCTTGTGAAACATTTAGGTGTTTACATGTGGATATCTAATGCCCAGGGCTTCTCAGGTCACTCTCAGCAGTTGCTCTTAAAGAGGTATGGGTCATCCACAGCTCCAGTATTGTATCTGTTATTGTATCAATATGGATACTTTGGATACCTAGGGGCTTCCTTAAAGGTTTAGGCACCTATCTTTTACAAATAAATCCTGTCCTCGCTGCATGCGTGGTCCTGCAGCTTGTGTTTTAATCACAATGGAGTCCAGGGGATTTTGACATTCTTAGTAGAGCTGTGTGGCTGTAATACTCACACGGTATAGCTGCCTCAGATAAAATTATATTTCCTCATGGTAATTTTTTTATCAACAATTTTCATGCTTTCTATTAAATTCATCAGCATTATTTGATGTACAGTGGTAAACCAGTGAGGATGTGTTTGCTCTGCTTGGTTTATATTCTTATTCAAAGGCAATAGTAGAAATTATTTAGCTACGTATATTCCCGTACAATGTATTAAGATTATATATCAAAGAACTTACATGTCGTGAGTCCTATTCAGATGTAGAAAATAATGAGAATGCAAGAAATTCAGAAGAAATGATGAGGTCAAGCTGAAAGTTCTGAAGTTTTCTTCCTTTGACCTGATCTAATTAATGCAACCTTTCTACATACAGCATTATGCACAGCATAAACGCAAACAGAATTATTGCATTGTTACTCTGATAGTATTTAGTGTCAGTATGGTTGGTGGACACCCAGAAATCTGTTTATTTACACAATTTAATGATGAAAAGTATATCAGAAGGGATAAAAATGTTTTAATTTAGCGGAGAAAAAAGATATAGGTGGCACAATTTACCACTCATCGGTAAAAGACCCAGTGATGCTGCCCTGAAACATGTGCTAACACGTGCTTTCTCATTTCTGATGGAAATGCACCATGTGCCAAACTGAAGAATTGATATTTTGTTGGCTGCAGTTAACCTGTACCCATAAAAAATGAGCAAGAAAAAGAATTCCGGCAGGGTTTTTGGCATTTTACATCAATACGTAAGAATTCACCTTGACTGTATAATCACATATGGATTTTTATAATCAAGCAACTATCTCTTCTTTTTTTACAGAGAAGTAGAAACTATATTTTGAAACTGTTACCTACATACCTCTGTAAAAATTACTTTGCACGACTCTTTGCATGATTCACACATAAATCCAGACTTATCTACTGCATTAAGAATATAAAAATTATACCAGTGTTGCTAGTAAAGACTTGACAGATTTGAAAAACAGTCCGGGACATGTTATAATTCTCAGACTGATTAGATATACCAGATGGGATTCCACCATATGTTTATGAGAAAAATAAGATCCTATTTTTGTTTCAGTTGCTGATACAGTGTCTGAAATCTTATGCTGTATCCCTATATGATCTCCTTGTCATACTTTGGATACAGTGCAGTATATTTACAAGTTTTTTACAATTATATTGCAATGCAATCATTGTTTATATCTTCTTTTCAGAGACAATTCTTGCATTATTAACACATCAAAACAATCTGTTAAAAAAATTGAAATTTAATCTGAACATACCCCTTTCTGAAGGGTAATTAGTAATTAGTGAAGAATTCAAGCCACAAACTGAGATTCAGAGGCATTTTTTTCAGCTAATAAATTAATGCACAGGCTGCTTGAAATTTGAGGTCTCAAATTGCAGAGATGGAGGATAATTTGGAGTTACAGAATGAGAGTCTAAAAAAACTGCCTTGTTTTAGGTTTAGAACTCTTTTCTGGTGTGGAATAATAAAATCTAGTTATTTATTCCCTTCTCAACACATCTGAAGAAGCCCACACAAAAGCATAAGTTTAAAATCCAAGACAGCAGGGAAATTACATGTAAACATGCAAATTTTATGACAGCTAAGTATGGAAAACATTGCTTGGATATTATGTAGTTTTTGCAGTATTGCAATACACTGTGGCATGGTCTATCCAGTATTTCGATGACAAGACTCTTTAATCATTCACCTTTGTAAGGAGACGTTCTCTTGATAGTAGTGAGTACAGTCCATTAACTAATTCTGCACGTAAGCCTTAAAAGAACATTGCTCTGCATAAAGTGACACAGAGAAAATCAGGACTTCGTTGGAAGGTGCTTGATAGCAAAAATATCACGCTAAAATGTCATTGGTATTGTTACATTTAAAGTAAATGCAGAACCTGGATTGAATGTTCTGAATTTATAGTAGATCTAAATCCAAAAAAAGATATCAAGGCATGGTGAATTTGTTTTTAAAGAAACAGAATTTCTTAATGCCACTGCTTACACTTAGAGTAAGAAAATTGGTCAAGGAGGAATCAGAAAGTGTCCTTCGAGAAGTCTGTACTCCTCTAATACTACTGTGGTTTTACTACTGCTACAGGATGAGAAAGACCAAAACTGTGATGTACATTTGTGTGAGTGTGCTGTGTCTGTTCAGAAGGGCAATGGATGATTATTGTTGCTTCCCACAGATTTGCTCCAGCATCTCTTAAACAAGACTCGTATATATCAGTTTGGGACAATAAAATTGTTACTTTAACTTTCATAGCTAGGTTACTGGTAATCTACAGGTAGATAATTATTATTTAAACTGATAAAAAATCAATACTGTGTTACTTTGTATAGTTTATCGAAATACTTGTGAAAGCCTTTGCAGCATGAAATATAATGGTACAATTTTGATTGGCTTTGGTTTTGACAGCACAATTGCCCACAGAACATCTACAGTCTGTTACAAAAATTTATTAAACAGAGATAAAAGTTATTGCAAAAGCACAGAGTAGGAAGCCAAATGCTGACTTGAGAAGCAATATGAAAGGAATTAGCAAGTATGCAATTCTTGAAAAGATGATAGCAATTCTCTCTCACCAGTAAGGTAAGTACAGGTAAGAGAGGACCAGCTAAACTTCAGATGTCCCAGGTTCTTTCAAGTTCTAACACTAATTACCAAGTTCTTAAGCAGTTCCCTGTTCTGCCCATTTCAACATTTGCCTGTATTTACACGCTGCATTTTCAAAGGTGATGTTAATAATAAAATTTAGATATAAAAATGCACTAAACATCGATACTTCAATAAAAGTTGATCCTATCTTAATGAAAAAACCTTTTAAAAGTATGTGTTCCCCAGAGTGTTTTCACAAGATATATTGAATAGTTTTGGTCCTTTTCCCACATTTTAATAGGTTTTGCTTAGAGCCATGTCATAATTCTGGCCAGAAAACCTTATCCAGCGCATAATGGCTAAATGTTTTCACTACTTCTATCCTCTTTGCCCTACCAGAGGGGAAAAAAAAGAGCTTCCAGACTCATTAGCAGATGCACTGATCCTACTGGTTCTGTATTTCTTAATAAATAGGTTGTTCATTAAGTTTGTCTGTTTATATTAATTTATGATCTGTGGCAGCACTGGGAATTTTTTTTTCAGTCTTCTCGTATCACCTAAGAGGTTTATGAATCTAGAAAGGAGCAAAATACCTTTAAAAGGACCATATGTGGGTTGCAAAGCCTTCCTAGGAGCCCATAGGGGTCTCTGTGGGACAATCCATATGGCTGCGAGTTCTGTGTTGCAGCAGGCATAAAACAGCATCCCTGCCTTTGAAACAGACAGAGCTATTGAGATGAAATGACAGAGATGGAAATTCTGCTGAAAAAAAACCCGGTGGGAAATACTGTGGCTAGAGGAAGAGTAGACTATAACTGTGCACTTTATTATCTATGCAAAGGGTTGATTTTGGGTTTTTTTTTTTCACCTCTAGTTTCATTTTGATTTGGTTCTTTTCAGAATACTGGAGTGTGTAAATATTATATTTAAAATACTTCTTTGATTTCAAGAAGACAAATAATGATGATTATTCATGTGTTTTAAAATACAATGAAAATTTTCCTGAACAAGGCTTCTACTCTAGGCTTTTTTTACAATACTTAGAATTTGAGTGAAAATAAGATTAAGTTTTCATGCAGGAAATTTACTTGAAATTGAATTTAAATTAACTCTTTGTTGCAAGACTAAAGCATCATGGATTTGTCATGATTGTCCAATGGTCTGTTCTACAGTGTTGTTCTCTTCTATAGTGGTGAGACTTCAATCTCAGTGTGGGTACCAATTTGCAGGCTTTCACTGACAGCTCTTTAGTCGTGACTGCAGTCTGTTTAAAATCTCGTTTTTCACAGATTTCACACAGGAATTTGCATGCACGTAATGTAAAAGGAGCCAAAGCAATATTACGGACAATGAAAACATAATCTTAATTTTCCTCAAGTCCTATACAGAGAAGCTGCAGCAACTGCCTCTGAGTGTTCTTGGTTCTGTTTCACCACTTTGCCATCTGGGGAAACATGAGAGAATCAATACATCAGATTCTGGAGGTTACGCTTTAGAGGTTATTTCTTTTTAACAGATGAATTGTTTTCCACCTTTTCCTCATAAATATAATCAGGGGAAAATATTTATCTAGTGGCAGCCGAGGTAGCTAAATACTGCAGCTTTTCTTAGCTACAGATAAAAAAGGTTGTAAACCTTGCTTGACAGTGTCCAGCCACAGCATGAAGGACAAATTTTTCATGGACTTTGCATTAGTGTGATGTATGGTTCTCTTTGCCCCCTCCCCCACAATAAATTAACTTCATCCAGGATAAATGTAAATACAAGAGCAAGCAGTAACATTACTTGATAATTTAATTCTTCTTCACTGTGTCCTTGAAACTTCTCAAAAAAGCATTGTAATCTTTTAGAATGACTTAATGCATAAGGTAACAAAGTACTGAGAGATCCCAATAGTTTCACAAAATTAGACAGGTATTGATTTTAAACTGGGAGGTTTTCTCCTTCTTTATAAACATCTTTCTTTGTATACTAAAGGAAATTTAATGGAATATATCTGTCTCTGGTCTTTAAAATTATAACGCCAATTGAGATGTTTATTATTAAATAGTTGGCATTTTTACACGTTATAAATTTTAAGATTACAGAGTTATAACATTCTGCCAATAAAATTAAGAATGCATGTGCTGATTTATTTTCAGTTAAGCATGAACAGAAATGGTTTTAACTTCTTGATCCTCTGAGAATATGCTACCTAAAGGCCTTCATCTGTAGAAACGTCTCAAATAAATATGTGTGAACATGACTGGGATTTTTATTTTTCTGAATGAATGTGTAATGCTGAATAATTCTTACTTGCATCATTTATGTCTTATCATATAGTCTTCATTGCAGAGATAGAGCTCCTTCAATTTTTAGAGGTCTGAATACAAAGTAGGTCTGCCCCATGTGATGTAATAGTCATACTAAGTCATATCTTTCAGTATGTCTAGGGACTTAAGAGGCAAGAATCATGGACTTTTGGCTGTGACCACTGAGACATCCTTCTCATAATGGTAGAAAATACCAGAGCCTTCATCGCTCAGCTGAAGGAATTGACTTACAGAGATGAGCCCTGCTCCTTTGTGCTTTTTCTCCATCTTGCCCTATGCTGTCAGCATACATGATCACCTGGTGGCCTAAATTAATCAAAGTAGGTGTAACAACTTCATTTTAATAGACCATTGGTGATGCTGACTTCATCCTCTTCCTGTCAAAGGTATGGGATCTGTCATCTCAACTCAGTTGATAGGGAGATGTCGTATCTTTTTTCTTCAACTAATCAAGTACAAAACCCAGCAGTTTCACCACTATCCCTTTTGGAGAGTTGAGTTTAAATTCAGATACCAAGGAAACTGCCAGACTAAAACCAGAAAGTCTTTAAGCTTTGTTAGTACTGGAAAAGTGCAGGCCATGATGACCATGCAGTCCAGTTCACAGCTTGGATGTTATTGGATGGAAGTCTGTGTGGCAGCGCTGTGACTTTTGATTTTTATGATTTATGATATGGCACATGGAGTCAAAATATATATGAGAAAAGAAGAGGAAAGCTGAAAAACTTGGTTAGTACAGACACAATACTTTTCAGAGACCACTAATATCGGATTCATTGTTACTAACTAGTAGAGGAAACATCTCTCTAGTCATTTTACTTCCCTGTTGGATATAATAACATTTCCATTTGGTTTTCTTTTTGTCAATACCATTATTACTGGAATTGTTGTGAGCAAATAAAAGGGTATTTAAAGCATAATTACCCCAAATTCTCCTTGCAGGAACACAGTGCTGCATGAATGGAATATACATTCTTAATTCACAGTTGGTAATGGTCCTTGGAAATATCGCTGCATGTTAGACTAGGTCTAATCTGATATAAACAGATGTAGTTCCACAGATATATTTTATATTTCATAATGCTCTTGTCCATAATTTCAATAGGTTCATATTACTCAGAAATATATGTTGCCTTCTCCTAGGCAAAGTGTCTGAGCTGTAACTATAAACATGTGAGATGCAGATGTGAAAGACCTGGTGAAAACCAAAGCCCATTAACCAATATTTCTGGGAACAGACAGTTCTGTTTAATGTTAGCTGAAAACTAAGGACTCCTGATGATAAATGCAGGAGCTCTGTTTTCCCCTGTAATAAGTGACTGTTATTCAGCCTCAGGCACAACACGATAAAGCTCCCAAACTTTCATCAGATTTTTTTCTCATTATATTGATTTCAGTGGTCCTAGACCAAAAATTAATTTTACCGAAGAGACCCAACAAGTTTAATGTCTTCACTAAGAAAATTTGAAGATAGAAAGAAAAAGAGCATGAACACACACTGTATGTATTTTTCTGCTCTTCTTATCTGCACTTTCTCTATGCAGAAAACTAATGTATACTCCAAAAGGATCTGAGAACTATCTGCCACGTGGATCATCTGTAACAGTAATAATGATAGTTTTGGCTCAGTTTTCAGTATATTCTCTGATTTTTCGAAGATGGAATTTTAGCCAGATTTTTAAAATTTAAGATTGTGGGCAGATTTTGAATGAATTATATCTAGCTGTGAGCAGGACTGGTGAGAGAACAATCAAAATATTGTCTGTCACATGTATGGGACTGTGGGAGTAACCTTTGTACTACGCTTAGGAAAAGCATCTTGGACTCTTTTTTTCTCCTATCATATATTCATATGTTACTACTTAAATTCTTTGAAAGTTGGGTCCTTGGTACATTTAATATCTCTGTGAATTAAACTCACTTAAGTAAAAAAAGGCATTACTTGTTAGATACTGTGATACAGATTCTGTTTCACACAGGCAGTTCTAAAAAAGCATACCCTGACTTGAATTTAAAAAAAATGCTAAAAAATTGACCTGATAGAGGAGTATCCTTGACAGTGAGAAAGAACACTATAAAAGTAGTGGGTATTGCTAAGGTTCTGGTGAGACATAAAAGAACTCTGATAGTCAGCCATATCAGGATATGATTTATTGTAATCATAGTTTATCATCCAGTGGCCATGAGTATATTAGACCTATCAAAAACAGAAATCTGAATTCATCTTCTTTCCTCTGTGGTGCTTGGATAATGCTATGTAGCAATGTGTACTGAAGAGAGAGATAACACTACAAGTGTTGCATAGCTTAAATTATCACAAAGCTCAAGAACAAATTTTGACTGTCTTTCTTCATTGTTTCTAGATATTACTTTATATGAAACTTTCAATTCAGTGATGGCAATTATATGTCAATGTCCAAGACAAGAATACAAGGATGAGTCTGACAGCGAATATTTTTCTTATAAAATTATATCTGACCATTTTCTTAAAATATCAAGGGTTAGTGACAATGTGCTGATTTTGAAGATAAATCAGTTTATACCATATAAGAACTTCTGTTCCACTTGGCTATTAAAGCTGTATTTCCTATTACATCATCTGTAAGATAAATAGTGACTATGTGACAGGCTTAAGTATACCATAAAGCCTGAAAAAGAAACAAATATCTAGGACCTCCAAAATATATGTGCTAGAAAACTAGATAGATCTAAACAGCTCAGCAACAGGTTTCCATATCAATAACTTAGTCTTCAGATTTTAATAGCTTCAGTGATCTAGGGAAATAGACTATATCCAACAAAATACAAGTTTATAGCTCAGTGGATGGAGATTCAGGCTTCCATTATAAATAAATGGCATTGCATTAAATTGCCCTAGCCTCTTACCGCGCAGCACCATATGACACTAGTAAAATATTACTACATTACCTTGCCCTTTGTACCAAAAGCAGAAGCACATACTGCCAGCAACAACTAATTTGCCCCAGGGAACACTGGTTCTTTCTAAACCTCAGTACACATGAATAGAGGTGGGCTGATCATCTGCTTTCTCCATTAATTTCCAATGCAAGAAATACTAGCTTTTGTGGCAGAAGGATGGTAATTCAAATGACTGTAAGGTCACCTTACTGAACGGTTTTTGCTTCTTTGATCTAATCATTCCCGTATATTACATAATAGGTGCTGATTTACAATATGCAGCTTGTAATGAGCATACCATGTTTTATTTATTTTTTCAATAAAATATTAAAAAGTAGCACTAAAGACTTTAATTTTTTAAATTAAAATATCTTAACCATTGAAAAAAAGACATATGGTCACTAATTTAGTAAATATTTTGTGGAAGGTTATGACATAAGATAGAGATTTTCAGTGGTGGATTGAAGATGGGTAGACATACTCATCACTGTACACAGGTATTCAGTGTCTTGGACTTCCAGCATTATAAAGTTCCGATTGGCACATTTGGTCAAACTATAAAGGATGAACTAAAGTACTCACAGGCACATGGTGATCAATGTTCTAACATCAGTGTGTGTTTGAAGTATAATTAACGTAGAAAGAAACATCTATTATTGTCATGCAGTAAATATGTTATTTGACTTGTTTTGTTTACTTAGTTGCCAAGTTAAAAACCTGTGTATGTATATATGTGATGAGGAAAAATACTGTTTTGCAGCTCTTCAATCTCTTACAGCTACAAAATAGACTACATAGTTATTGCAAAATTGTGATATGTTATGTCCAAAAGTCTTGGTGACTTCACAGGCAATATGCTTCCAATAACAATGCCTAGAAAAGATTTCCTCTCTGAGTTGCTCTGCCCTACTGGAGTGGGTTTGATACAAGCTAGAATATGCTACAAATTGTCTGCCATTGGGATTGGGACACTTTGTGGGTTTCAGTGTTATATCTGAACTATAAGAGAAGTTAGGCAAGCACTACATGACTACATGAGCAGTCTGATAAAGTAAGGTTGCTACATACATAGACTAAGAGCTCAGAGAGTTTTTGCAGTTCAAAATTTAATTAGTTAATGGCATTTCTAACCACAGGGTGTTATGATTTCATATTTTAGCTATGACTGATATTTGAAAACTGAGGAAATTTTTGTACTTGTGCTCTATCATTTTTTTCCCCATGGCATCTGTTTCTGGTCACTGCCAGAGGGAACACTTTGAGTAAACATACTCTTGTTTAGCACTGAGGAAGTATTTAAATTACCTTTAATCCATTTAAGAAAACTACTGGATTACTTTTATAAACTTTTAAATATGCTGATTGCTACGGCTCAAAGACTGTACAGTTTTTCTAAACTGTGAAATAGTAGCCTGCAAGACTGAAAACACTAAGTTTTTCCCTGTTCTGACATTTTCCCCTTGCTGTCACTTCATCCTTCAGAAACTCTGCTGTTGTTGGACGTCTGTACACTAGAAATACACTGTAAGACACTAGTGTGTGATA
Organism: Rhagologus leucostigma; assembly: GCA_013397725.1. NCBI lineage: Eukaryota > Metazoa > Chordata > Aves > Passeriformes > Rhagologus > Rhagologus leucostigma. The sequence goes on along the minus strand of VZTD01010888.1, from coordinate 370,203 downwards.
CAAGAAAAGTAGTCTCTTAATATAGATAAAACTTTAGCAGGAAATATGCACTTTGCCTTGTAATTTTTAATTGTACCATTTCAAATAAAACAAGCTCTCTTTGTGAAGTGCAATTTGGTGATATGACTTTATCTTTGCCAAATGTTTCTGTCACTCACAGATCACCTCTCATCCTTCTTTAGATCAGCATTGCTGATATGGTTGTGAAAAATAAAACAAAATACTGCAATTCTAAATTTTCAGCATAACTGATGCAATATTCAGAAGGATCTAAAAAATATGGATGATTTGGCTGATGTTTTCTCAGTAAGTTTTTTTGCTCAGTCATTTAATGATGCTGCATACACTGCATGGTTTGAACCCAGTAACACAACTACCAGAAAAAAAGGATGTTCATATGGCAAAAACGGTCACGCATACCCTTACTACAGTCACAGCAATAAAATCAGTGTAACACCAACTTAACAGCGCTGAACTGAAGCCACGTATCTTGGTGACCTCTAAAAATATGCATACCGCATTAGGGGACTGGGCATGATTTACTCACTGTTCAGTCAGGTTTTGCAACCTTTACTGACCTCAGTTTAGCTACAGCTGTAGAAACCCTGGTATCTTTGCTAAGTAGTCTACTACCTTTCTGTTCTGAACTGCAAGGCAGGCAAATCTCTTGGTGTCTGGAAAGGCCACTTCCAGTTCCTAGTATTTGTTGTTCAAGGAAGACTTTTATTCTCTTTGTTGCAATTAACTTGGTTTCCTGCTCTATGAGATTCTCTCTGTTGGTGCTCTAAGTCTTAGAGAAAACTCCTCATAAACAAGATCAAAACTATTTTATTCATAACTATAGTTCATCTGATGAGCTTTCTTGATCATAACTCCCCTTGTTTAGAAACAAACAAAGCTATACTCCCAGAATCACTTCTCTCCTCTTCAGAAGCAATCGTATCTATCAGCCTTTTCACTTAGTCACTGAGAAAACTCACCCCTTGCTGTTAGGAACTGTAAATTGAATCGCAATACAGAATATAAAATATAAAGCCTCAGATAAAAAAACCTGGCTGCAATTTTAATCACACACACAAGAGAAAAAAAACACAAAGGGAGACTTTTAAAGCTGAGTGCCAGAAAAGCAAAATGAAAAAAAACAAACCAAGGATAATCCAGTTAGGAATAAAACACTCCATATGTCTTCTAACTCATAAGGTTCATTAGATACATTATGAAATATGTTAATGTGGAAATCTGTTGTGCTTAAATATTGGTTGAAGAAGTGATGATATCCTTATATTGTTTGTAACTTTTATCAGTTTATCTTTCAATTACAAGAAATTAGGGTGAAACGAGGGAATAAAGGCTTCGTGAAGTATAAAGAGGTCTTGAGTTCTAATTCTCTACCTGCTACTTACCTGTGCAAGTAATTTTTTTGTACTCTGTATCAAGTGGGAATAATACATGTATTTCGTGGATTAATTACATGAAAATTCTGAGGTATACTTTCTGAACATGTAGAGTGCTATGTAAAAATTAAGACTCAGATCACACACAAGTGTTTAAGCACTTAACACAATTTTGTCAACACAAAATTAAGTGCCTAGTTCACATTTGCAATTCTGACTTTTTATGCTTGTTTGAAACTTGTATTTCCGTTAATCAAGCAGTTGTTGCTTGTAGAATGTGTTAAGGAACAAATTCACATGGTGGCAAGAATTTGTCAAATGTTCTAGTTTATTACAACTATACTTTCAATTTTGTACAATATATTTTCAATCCCAAAGCCTTATGTAGCTTTCTGTTAACATAAGTAAAAATTGATAAGAAAATGGAAGCTTTTATTCCCAAAGTTGCATTGCTCTTTTGGTGTACATGTTTAATTGCAATTATTACTCTAGGGAGCACTAAGTTTGCAAAGATTTTGATTTGGGTTTTTTTTTGCTCAAAAAAAGAATGCAATTCATCCCTTTTTAGTCTACAGAAGTATTTACTTGTGCAAAAGGGCTGAGGCCCATCATGAGTGCTATAAATAGAAGAGATTGCTTTGTAACTGCATAGAAGGAAAGAGTAAGGCACGGTTTGATAAGAGAATGGTTTGATAAATTGATAACCAGAAGGTTTATTTCTTCAGCCTTTTGCAGACTGTTCAGATTGCAACAACACCTTGAGTGTTGTTACTCCATCACTATGCAGAGGTTTCATTAAGTCTTCGAGATGGACAGGCCCTTATGCCCATTGTCCAGTCACGTGTGAACTGCTGCTATATGAACCAAATACGTATGTAATATACTGCTATGATCAAGGGAACAAGCCATTAAATAAAAATGAATTCCCAGATCTTTTCACAGATAAGCAAACAGCATGATGAAGACATTAATGATGTATTTGATACCTCTAACACAGAAAATAACCTCCAATAATGGCATCATCTCAATTTAGAAAGTAAAATAAAGAAGTTGTTTGTCATTCAAAAATTAGTTTGCCTCTTGAAAAGATTAATCTGACTCTCACAAGTCACAGGAAACAAATACACAACAAAAAGGCAAGAAATGGAAAAATAGATATGAAAAAGAATCATACAGATAAAAAACATCGTTGGACTACTGGTTCTTCATTACTCCAATCGTTAAATTTTAGCAAATAATGAGTGGCTATTGAATTACGTGTTGGCAACTTACTTGAAAGTATGATTATAAGAATAGCACCTATTATAATTATTGAAAAAAAATCTACTGCGAAATAAACTAACTAAATAAACTTATGCATTGATTCCAAACCTACAGTCCCGGATTGTTTCTTAAACATACATATTTAAACTAACAATCTTTTAACAGTCTTGACAGTAAGGTCAAGGATTATACCAAAAAAAAAAGTAATGAGCATATGTTTAACTCTTTTAGTCATTATGTTGCTGCTTTTAATACAAACTATTAAAAAGTCTATATAACTGTCATTTGACTTAGTTTGGGTCTAGTCCAACACACAGGGAACAGAAGAAAGAGGTGTTTTTCTCACCAACTTTCCAAAGATTCTGAGATTTTTCTTGTTGTCAAACTTTTGTAATTGTTAAGTGGAAAAGAATCAGTTAAAAGGCTTTGGCTTAAGACAGCACAAAACCACCAGGAAAATTCATGGATACTAGAGAAGCCTCTTGATCCATATAACACAGTCAATAAGGCTGAGACTCCCAAAGTGGGTCTTAAGGTCCTTGTTTTTAGCTTTGTGCCTGTGATGCCTTTTGGACTAGTACCATGTGTTTCAGAAGGTCCTGAAATCATGAGGGACTTGGCATCACAGAAGAGGATCCTTCATAAAAAATTAGTGGAGACACATTTGATTCCAGGCTATAAAGCTGATAATATCTGAGGGTTTCTGATCTCACATATATTTTTAATAGGGACTGAAGAAGAACTGCTTGCAAAGCTCTCTTACTATAACTGCTCTGTGGGGTTTTTTAAAAATCAAAAAATGGATTAAATGAAAAATTATTTTAGAAGTCTGAAACTTGAGACTTATAACAAACATTTTTTTTTTTAATAAAGCTAAGGCACCATGGAGCAGTATATCTTCTTAAAGGATGTCACAGTTTCAAATTTTTACATAAATATGTTTTAATTCAGAACCATTCTCTTTTTCTACTTGCTCAAACTAGCTGCATTGCAGTGCTGTGCACGTTTGTAATTTAATGTTGGTAAGTCTTTTCAAATGCTAACTTTGTCATTTAAACACAGATACGCATTTCAGTCTGAAAATGTAATGATCACAAAACCCAGAAGGATCTCATTTAGATGAAACAGCAGAGTAGAAGTCAGGCACAATTATTTGCATAATCAAATATAATTCATTATTTTTGTGTGTGTTTGTTTACCCACTGAACAGTTCTGACAACATAGCAACCATGTACAGATACCTGATTTCAGTGCAGCAGTCTACTCATGGATCTACCGTTTTCGACTCAACTGGTGGAGCTTCTGTAGAGTGTAACAGAAATGTTACATGTTCCAAGTCATGCAGTTAGGGAACAAAACCAAGGCAGTTAAGACTCATGACTATAGTCTGTGAAGTAGGTTTCTCTTTCAGAGGTGTTTTCAAACTTAAACGTCTGACAAAAGGCAGTTCATGATGTATCACAAAATATATCTAGGATGACTCAAGCATGTCCATGTGCAAGAGAAGGGGTTAGTACTTCCCACTGAAATAATTCCAGAAGTGCTTGGCACAGGATATTCTCAGAGTGCTTCCAGGTTACAGATTTGCTGTGGAGTCTGTAGTTTCTTTTCAATTTCTGTCTGTCCTAGTACTAGAGAGGGGGTCTTTGGTTCCAGACCTGTATTTTTTACTCCAAGATAGCCTGTCACCATTGCAGTTAAATGAAACTTGAAAGGTATTTAAAATGTAGACCTTGAAGCCTACACCCCCAGCATTTTCCATTTTCAAAGTAATTTCTCTGAATCAAGGGTCCTCCCCAGATAGTAGGATGGCTACAGCATTTGGCCTGAAGAACACTCATCTGGGAGAATTTTGCAAGTGTTACAGCTAATTTCTTTTGTTTAATCTGTATTTCAACTGTCAGTGTTTCTTTACACAAAATCCATTTGGAATATATTTTTTAGGGTCCTTTTGATTTGTTTCAGTGCACCAACAGGAACATCTGTACAAAATATCCTTTTGTTATGGTTTATGCTTACTACCCTACAATGTCTGTAAAGAGAAGTCTTTAAATAACATTTTCATTTTTTTTTACTCAGTAAATAGAGCCAGTTTTTTAGGAAGACAATGTCTTTTTCCAAAGAAGAAGTTTTTTCTCTATATCTATAAGTGTCTTAATTAGTGCAATGCAGTCTGTTCATAAATAGCTTTCTCTCTTATCAATGAAATAGATAAACACTTAAAATTTTAATGTAGCCTAAAAGCATCTTTATGTTTGTAGTAATGCCTGGTAAGATAATGTTCTTGTATGAAATTAGTGTTATGAAATTAAAAATTATATGCAATTGTTCAACATTCTCTTATGTCCTCTTAACTGTTAGAACATTAAATCTGTATTTGACAAGTAGGCAGGACACAGTAATTAAACTTTTCTTTAGTAAAATAAAACAGGAGATTATTAAAGATTAAACTAATACCTTTAAGTACAAACATTTATCAAAGCAATGTAAGTAGGAGAGGTCTTTTGTTTCTAATCCAAGCCGGGTTTGGTCTCTGTTCTCCCTTTCTTGATAGGGTAATTTACATTTTTCCAGGTGTTGAGAGAACATAATACTTAAATGTAGATCGTTAATAAGAAAAGGCAGTCACAATAGATCAGCCTGTGTAGGGGGTGATATGCAGGAAATAACTTTGTTCAGGCCCAGTGGTTGAATATCAGAATCCTTGCAGTTTAAGAATTAGATTTCTGTGAAAGATCTTGATCCATCATGAAACCTAACCTTGCTACAGCAGTTTTACTCATCATACTGTAGTTACGTGGGTAGAAGCAAGGTGCAGAAGGGAGGCTGGAGCACATTCCTTAATTAATTAACATTAGTCATTTTACATAAAAATAATGGAATTACATTACAAACACTTAATGCAACAATCTTGAACTTCCCTGCTGAGACCACCTTGAAATGTTCGGCACTGGTTATTTTTTCACAGAACATCCTAATGAAATAACTCAGCAGATAATCCTGTTTCATAGTATGTATCACAATGGGACAATCTGCTCTAGCTTGATACTTCAGGATAGTTACCAGGTTAAATTTACTTGTGGATTAAAGGTGGATTTATTTACAATTTCAAATGACTTCACTTTGAGTTTTGGTTTCGTCGAAGGTAGGAAATCTCTGAACACAGGAGTCTGCAATGCCTTATGAAAAACTGAAAATACAAGCCTGGCTGTCACAGCATTAAGCTTCTGAATGCTGGACTTATCAGTAGATAATTTTATATGAAGCACAGGGAAAGTGTCCTAGATAGCAAACACGAATGACCAATTATAAGTGCAGACTGAGAGCTCTACAAATGCAAGTAAATTACACAGATAGGAGTTCTAACTTTGTTACCTTCCCAGTTGCCATGTCTGTAATATTATTCTAAATTATACTATTTTCAATAGGATAATTTAAATACAAAGCATTAAATCTGTTTCACTGGATTATTTCTATGTGCCAAATATTAATATAAGTTTCTAATCCATTGGTTGTTTTGTGGATATTTTCCTCTCTTAGCCTAGCCTTTGATATCAGTAGGCTGACAATCTTTGTCCACAGTGAATTTTATTGTTCAGAGGTGTTGATCATTCTAAAAAAGTGTAAAAGGGATTTTGCTGGCTTATTGATGCTGGTTTCCCTATTAACCTCTTTTTGAATTAATGAGCTGGGAAAGCTCTCTTGACAAAAGGTTTCAGATGTATAGAGTAGCTATGAACCAGATATGCCTGGCTTCTGATTCTTTATTTGTATATCAAATAATATACAATTCCATAAGGCATTTGGGGAATATATTGGAATAATTAATAAATCCAAAGAAGCTGTGATCTGAAAATATATTGCTTAGATAGAAAAATGACTACATGTATCAAGCTAAATATTTGATTTATTTGATTTATTCCTTCTCTGAAGTCTGCATATTAACAGTTTTCTGGTTTTGAAAGTGGTGCTGCTGACTTACAATTCCTAATGAGCACATCCAACTGCCAGCAAGTTTTATCGTTGTATATCACATATATAAAGTTGTGTGCCTGATTTGAACTTTAAAAAGTTTAAGTTCAAATTTTTTTGAGTAATTAAAAAAAAACAAAACAATTATTCCTTGTGGTCATTGAATCACTGCCATTTTTGTCTGTACTGCAGTCAGGATTGCTTCTCCTGGCTTGCTGGTTGCTTTTTGCTTTTAATACTATTAGATATAATCAAACAGAACTGTATGGCTTACAATCAGAACCCTGTCTTGTGACAGTTTGCCTTAATCATGTGTTGTGTAGTGTGTGAGCCCTTACAGTCCCCAAAAAAGGGAGACAGCAGGGACAGATGAACCCAACTGACCAAAGGGGTATTCCACACCCTCTGGAGTCATGCTTAGAAGAGTGGGGAACCCTTGGAGTGATGTCATTTGTCTACCCAATTCACAGTTGTGTGTGATAGAGCCCTGCTTTCATGGTGTCGTGGGATAGCACAGCTTGGAGTTTTAGTTAAGAAAAAAATTCCACCAGCCACAGAAGTGATGTTTTTTTTTGCAAGAGGCTGTTGTAACTTCCTCCAGACCTGATAGAACTAATCAGTTGGCTAATTTGAATATTGACAACTCTGTTAAGCCATTTAAGAAGCTGGACACGCCTCTGTAAAAAACACATTTAAAGACGAACACACCCACGAATCCGCTTAGCTAACATCTCAGCTGTTCCTGCCCTGGTAGAGCAGCCCCGCAGCTCTGTGTGGGCTGGGATACCCCCTCCACCTCTGGTGCGGCCGCTTACGTGACTAACAGAGACAGATAAGTTCCAGCTGCAAAGCTGGACCCAGGTAAGATTAACCCCTTCAATAGCTGTAAGTTCCTCAGAAGAAATGAAACCTGCAGACATCAATCCTCTCCCAGTTCAGAGGAAAGGGAAAGGCAAAGGCA
>VZTD01010888.1:321667-361915 GCA_013397725.1 Rhagologus leucostigma | reverse complement strand
CCGTGAAGGGGACCAAGCACCAAAGACCAAGTGGGATGGAAAATCCCAGCCCATATATGGGGGCAGGGAAAGCAGCAGGGGCAGTACATAGGCGGGATTAGGGTACACGAGCCAATGGGAAAATTCAGGTGAGTGGCAGGGAACAAGGTCCAATGGGAGAGTGGGGAAGGGAGAACTTTCCAAAGGAGCAGGCAAGGTACAAGGGGGCGGAGAGGCCAACTGGGGAAGCAGAACTGGGATACATTTCCATAACAGAACAGGGCATCCTGGGGGAAGCTTTTTTAGTTACTTTAACCTGGGGAGCTCTCTCGGGGTCTGTCTCTTTCACTGGCTCCCACATGCGGGAGAGTGAACAAGCTGCTGGGTGGTGTTTAGCTGCCAAAAGGATTAAACCATGACATCAGGCTAAATATTTTTACCTCATGAATAGTGTAAGTTTATTGCTCTTTAGAATCCCAATGAACTCCTTTCGCTCCAAATTTCTCCTTACGTCACAACCCATAACTGGTGAAGACTTCATCTGACAAACTCTTGCTATTGATATGATTGTTAGTAAGCAAACTTCAGGCCATTTTGTGAAACAAGAGATTTGACTACAATAAATGTTAATTGCTGTTTTCTAAAGCAAAAGTTGAAATATATAGACTTTAATGCAGTCCGTTCGTCACAGAAGATAATGCTGCATTCTTCTATGGATAATTTTTCCTGTATATATGTATTGTTAATATCTAAATGTCGAGAAAAATCCTCAGTCATTTTGTAAACTTGAAATAGTGGAATGTACTGAGAAATAGCATCACCTGAGAATCCCCTTGCATTAAACACTGTTACTTATGAAAGTTTGAGTTTAATATTTTCTACATTGTAATTAGTTGTTTTTTTTCTATTGCAATCAAAATGCTATTATGGTGATTCTGTGAGACGCGACAGTACATAGATCTTACAATTGCACTTTATTCTAAACAAAAGATCTCATCTTTGGGAAGCTTCTATTCTCTTTAGCCCATTGAAGCAAATCTATGTTTACTAATTCCCTAGATGAAGCAGGATGAATTACAAATAGGAGAGCAAAGAGAACACTCTATAAATACACTGAATTCCTTTGGGTACCTCAGTCCATTCTCTTCAGTTTAGCACATTGCCTGCAAACATCAAAGAGGTGCTGTACGTTTCCAAGTCTGCTGGATGATTAGGGAATTGTAACTTTACAGTTTTGCTTGGATGTTGGCCTTCAGTATTTTTGAATGAAAAAGCTACTGTAGATTTTCAGAAGTTTTCCTCCATAAAGGTTGGATGCAGACAGTCTCTAGATCCTAAACTTTTGGAAGTCAGATAAAGATATTAATAAAAATTGTGGCTATCGTGCTGGGCAACAAATAGTTTGAAGAGGGAGGACAGGACCAGAGCAGTCTTCTTTGTTATAGTGCTGTTTTATTCACTTAGACAATTTCATCTAGTGTTGTTCCTGTCGGTTTTCCCCTTAGGGCTGAGCAAGCAATGAGTACAGGAGGACAAAGATAAACTATCATCCCTCTGCCAAAAACAGGATTAGGGAGAGCACCCTGGACAGTCTGACTACCAATAGCCAGAGTTCTTACTCATGCCAATCAGCAACACACAATAATCTCTCTGAAAAATATTTAAATGTCTTCTGTTCTCAAATGAAGAGCATAAAAATAGACTTGGGGAAACAAAATAATCTCAAGGGACAGTAACTGAAAAGAAAGGGAAGAGAGTGAGTGTTGCACTACTGAAGATGGCAAATATAGGACAGCCAAAGTGTGGCACCAAAGAGACCATTCCTAGTGTGACCATCTGTATCAGCCAGTGCATAAGACAGTGTCAAGAATGGTCTTTGTTCTGACACAATATGGCTGTTCTGGTTGGAGTTTCCCCTTGGATAATGAAACTTGACTCTTGAACATAAACACTTTTCAGTAACTAGCCACCATCCTCTGAAACAAAGTTTGAAAATAGGTCAGTTGAGGGAGGAATTTTCGTAATCTGGAACACATGAATTGCATCTTGGTGCCAGAACTGCTTTTGTTTCCTCATCCAAACCAGAAATCCAAATTATTTAGAATGGGAGAAAAAGAAAACCATGTAAAATCCTTAGAATTCTGTACATTTTGAAGTGTGGAATATTGGAAAATTCTTCATCTTGTCATCTTTGTCTTGCCAGCAGAAATTATACAATCACCAATTTTTCTTTAATAAATTTCCTCCTTGAACTTCTTCCTTTTGCTATATTTCTGACTTCAAATGTAAGCTTACTTATAAATGCTATAGCTTTTTCTTCGATATTTTACTCTATAGCCATACCATGCTTCTTCTGAATGCCCTTGTGCTAAAGCCAAAGTATTGAATAAGCTATTATTTATGTATTCAAGCCTGTACGTGAGAACGACCCAGAAACTGAGAATCACCTTTTGAAAGGGATTTTTTTACCCTTTCTTCATCTAAAACAGCTATCACTAGAGCTAATGATTTCAATTTTGCTACCTTCATTCCATCTTTGCCTATTTCTGTTTAACACAAATCTTCAGCACCAGAATAAAAAATTCCGTTCTCTTTTTAGATCCATTTTACCTTTACTAATTAACATAATTATAGTTTCTTGTGTTTCAAAGGAGATCTCAAGAGCTGCATACTTTTTTCATCTTGGAAAACTTACTACAATGCTCAGATGCAATTAAGATAACAGCCTTGAGGCAGGACAACTTGCTTACTTAAAACCAATGTTCCACAAACCATTCATTTGACCTAGTTCCTGTTTTAAAAAATTATTCTAGTAGATTGATTTGCAAGATATTTTTTCTAGTGCTTATTATGAAATAATTAGTAAAAAATGAAATCTGGACCAATTATGAATTCATCCACTACCTTTGATATGTAGGGGTTTTGCTTTAAATTCAGAGGCTGAATTTTCAAACATAAATCTCTCTTTGTCTCCCTGCTGCCACCCTCCATGGTAACCAGTTCCTCCTTTTTTCATCCTAAAGAAGCTGTTCACATTTACTAATATTTTTAGCCTGCCTAGGCAAACAAATGTCAGATCAAATTAATGCCCAGTACCCATGGATATTATCATGTACTTTGTTTCTGTAGATGTGCTTTCAAGCACAATACTAGCATACTGTGTGTAGGTTCTTCGGTAAAATAGATTCTATCTATTTGTACAGTGTTAAGTTACTTTTTGCCACCATGCATTGGTTTAACAAGAGCGCATATCACCTGTGAAACTGCAGGTGAATAGGGCAGATGCATCCATGGAAAATTCATGGAGATATATATAAATAATTAATATTTACATACATTTACTCACCCATTGTTCTGGGAGGTTTTTTGGGGTGGGTTTTTTTTTTGGTCAAACTATCTGGTTCTGTGCTTTCTTGAGACTACACCCAGTATAGACTGAGGTTAACAGAGAAATTCATATGATTTCAATGGGCAGAGATCAATTCTATACAGTGTGAAACCTAAAATCTCCATTTTAACTGAGAAGCATTACCCATCACTTAAAGCTTTAGAACTCTTCTTTAAGCATGAACAGATAATTTTTATTAGTTTATTTTCTAATACCTTTCTACAGGGAGTTAATGTTTGATCTTTCTTTTCTATCTGTGTTCTTTTAATCTGTCTCCCTTTTGCTGTATTTGTTGGGTTTATTTTTTTCCGTTTGTTTAATTCATTTAATTCTCCTCTTTTTTTTTTTTTTTCTCCATTCCAGTTTGGTTTTCTGAGATGTTTAAAAGCCCAGTACTTGAGTTTCTGACAACTGTAGTTAGTGTCAGCTCTCTTTTTCTTCTTGTGCTGAACCAGCTTTTAAAAGCCACACCGGCTCTCTCAGCAGGTGACTGCTGACTTGTACTGCTGAAAAATCATGTCTTTCCAGACAGTCAATGCCAGAGGAGGAAAGCTGCCTTGTGGCAGTTTTAATGACCTAAATTGAACTGGTACAATTGGGTGAGGAAGGCTTGTGCATTACACAGCTGATTAAGAATTGCATAATCTATAATTCTATTGCACTAGAGACTGCCAAGTGACTCTTCATGTCAGTAAATGAGGACAATATATTTAGCAGCATGGAAATTCACACTTGAGGCTGTTTCTCAGTGTTTTACAGTTACCGCATTTTTCACCAAAACTTGTTAAATCTAAGCGAATAAAAGGATATCAAAAATGTATATTTTAAAGTCAGGAGAGCACCAAGTCACCATTTATCTTTATTTTTTGACAATAAATCATCGGCATTTTATTCCCATGGTACTAATTAAGAGTGTTCTAAAGAAGTGACTTAAGTCATGACTCAGTGGCTCTCCAAGCAGTCTGCTGGGGAATATCTTCTGATTTCAAAATATATTTTAGATTTTTTTTACTTTTCTGCAAAGAAGTATTTTTAAGCTGTGGGGTACGTTATCAGAGTACTTAGGTTACATTAGGTCATGTTGTTAGTGCACTTAAGTTCTTTCTTATTCTCTTTTGGCCACGATAGGAAAGTTTCTTAGATGGGAAAGCTCACCTGTACAAAACGCAGCATGATACTGGAATAAATGTATAGGGATAGGGATGAGGGATTTCAGCTGAGTTACAATGCATGGGATGTTTATATGTTTACAGAGGAGTAAGAGAGAAAAGAACATGTTTCTCAAGAAAATTTACAGTTTTATTTCAATTCTACAGAAAAGAAATATAAAGAGTATTTTTTAACTGAGAGAAACTGTTTATTCTTCTTTTGCTAGTCCTTTCCTGCCATGTAGGGCGGATTGTTAAGTTACATGCTCATAGTACTGAAATCCCTATCCAGCCCTTCTTATTCAAGCAGAGCTGTCACTGATTTCAATGGCAACTCTGCCTGATTAAAGAGAATTGAATAGAGCCCTGAAGCAATGGTGTTTTGTCCTTGTCTTTGCACTTCTGGACCTTAACCATTAGTTTTAAAGAGCTTGAAGCAATACTGGCACTAGCAGTGTTTCAGGTGAACAAGCAAAAGAATAAAAAATAATATCATGATCTGTTTCAAGTAAGTGCTACTACAAGAAAAGCCAGTGTGTATCATATTGAAATAATGAAAAAAATGAAGAATGCATAGAAATATTTTTCTGTAGTGTTTTAAATACACAAACAACCAACATATCATAAAAATGTGTAAGCTTTGTTACTGCTTCTATTTAAATTCATGCAAATATGTTAAGTGAAACAGCAGGCATATGCTTATTCCAAGGTTATAACCATTGCATTGCTAAATCCATTCCAATATTGTCAGACATTAAAAATATGACTAGTTATTTTTTTTAATTGCCACATCAGAATTACTAAATAAAATGTCAATTATACTGTTTTATATAAATAGCTGATGCAGGAATTCTTAGATTTAAGTGCAAAACTCTTCACAGTATTAACTGGGAAATATGACTGAATAAAGGTTTGAATTGAAATTTTCAATATTTGAACACAAAGCAGTGGGACTGATATGACTAAATATAAATACATATATTGGAGCCCAGCACTTTATAGTCTTTTTGTCGTCAAGTAAAAAAATAACTGCTTTTAAGATTGGATTAATACAATTTAGCTCTCTGCTTTCAGGTAGAAATATCACTATATGTACAGAAAGGAGGCTATCCTGACTATTACAGAGATGAACCATGTGCTTTCCATCAGATGAACATATTTAAAATATATGTGTTACTATATGTAAGTGCAGAATCATAAGTACTGGACATGATTTCATCTTGGACAGTAAGACTGTTAAAAAATTCTAACATGCGTGTTCCTCCTCCTCTGTTCTTCCACTTCTCAAACAACTCAAGCTCAGTCTTAGAAGTCCCCGGCACAGGAGTTTCTGTGTCCCAGATTTTACCTTATATTGATCTCCCTCAGGCCTCTCTTATTTATTGGTCAAAGTACTGTTCTTTTCATCTGCTTTATACATTAAAATTATAAATTAAAAATGTGTTTTAGTGTTTTCAAAACAAAGTTATGTCTATCATTTAACTCAAAAAATAGAGAAGATGTAGAACAAAGAGTCAAATCAACAGAATCCTGTGCACATTCTTCCCCTTCCTGGTTCTTTTTTTTCTAAGTAAATCTGTTAAAAAAATCTCCTTGGTAACATGTCTGCTTGGAGACAAGTCTATCATTCCTTTTTTTCCTATCCTGGTCTATTTTCTTTAATATACATTCAGCTTTAGCTTGAATCCTCTCTTCAATGCTCTCTTTCAGGCTAGCGCCTCTTAGACATATCTGTTCTGTTTAGACCAGAAGGATAGATCAGAGGTCCCGATTCTGGAAGGCGATAGAGAGCTATTTTGACAGAATGAAGCTAAATAGAAAATAAATTTCCCACAGGGATACCTTATTCCCTCAAGAGTTTCTGCTTTGTTATAGGCATCTAAGGAGATAAAACAGAACTTAAATGAGCTAGGTGTGCTCCATACATTCAGTCAGGAGGCTATCACTTCAGTCTATCTGGTATTCCAATAAAACCTGACTTTTTCTAAAATTTGGAAGATTTAGCAAAATACTGAATTCTGGCCTTGTGTTCGCCTCCCATAGGTTTTTTTGGATGTCTTGATGATCCCATCAGATTAAGCCACCACAACTCATTTTATTCCCACCTTTATTTTTAATGCAGTAATTTTTTAGCAAACCCCAAAAAAGAAAAGAATAACTCACTCATTGCAACATGGATTCATGTTTCCCAAGTCATATAAGCATTCACAAAGCTGGTTGCAATTTATAGGCTGGTGTGTTGTGGGTAACAATATTTCTACTAGAAGAATGTTTTTATGTAGCACCCAGCAGAATACAGTTAATAATGCATTGCTTAGCATTTTGAATAATTTTAGCAAAGGAATAATTTTAGCACTATAAACTTACTTGAGATGAGTTCTCCTCGACAGATCTTCTTTATATCTCTGCTCATAAACTCATAAACTCATTACCAATCTTATTGACATACCTCTCTATCTTTCTTTTCATAGTAAATATAAGGCAAAATGAAGTAAATTAAAAAGTTGCTTTCCTAAGCGAAAAACTTAGAGGTGTTTACAGAATGCATTCTAAAAGCTCTTTCAGTTGAAGCTTATTTAATACACCTGGTTTGACTGGAATTCATTTTAGAGATTTGGCAAAAGCCTATGCATTTCTGATCTACTTATGTTCTTCTCATGATTACATTATCTCTTTCCTCTGCTTGATTCCTTTTGACTTCTCTTTTTCTCAAACCTGGTTCACCAAGACTGTATCTTGAAGAATATACTTGATAGAAGTAATATTTCCTTAATTACATTGAAAAAAATAACATCTGCTGCACCTTACACTTGCGTTACACATTTTCCCAATTTCTGTATTCCTCTGTGTATTATCCTCTTCTTCAAAGTCTTCTTAACAGTCCAGGAGTTTAAATCTTACTAAGATCAAACTTACAGACGTCTAATGGCTCAGATCATAATTTTCTTGATTGAAAGAGAAGATACAAAGTTTTCAGGGTCTGCGTCTAATAATACCTTCCTGAGATCATGAAATTGCAAAAATCATCTGCTATTAAGACTTAAATTCCAGTTTTCTGTCACCTTTATGACTCAAGTGCCTTTGCTCTGCTCCTCTTAGCAATCTCTGTGTGTGCAAGTGGCTTGTTTTCGCTATTTGTGTGATCCTTTCACTTGGCAACATCTTGTTAGTTTTGGTACTTTTTTCCCCTGGGACATATTTTTTTTTTCCAGCAGAATCAATCTCCCCTTGCCTCTGAAGAATTTCACTTCGTCTAGTAGCTTCCACTTTTAAAATCAGGGAACATAGAATCTGATAAAAAAGAAATAAGAAAAATCCATCCTTCTGCAATGCAGACCCTTGATAATGTTATAACATTTATCTTCAGGAAGCTCCAAGCATCCCTGAAAACTCAAGATCTGTTACTCCACACCCTCAAAGATTTTAGTTATCATTTTATCTTTTAAGTTTGAACACTTTGGATTTGGCTTTATTTTAATTCGTTCAGGTTCTTAATAAAAGTTTATTTTCAATTATTAGCCTTTCAACTCTGTACTGCCCCTAAAATAAAGAAAGTTGGTTTTTGTTCCTTTTGCTTCCTCAAGAAATGTGTAAACTCTTTTCCTTGTGATTATCTGGGCAATTACCGAAAATATTTCTCAATCTGAAGCTGAAATGAAAGAAGAATTAAGTTTAAAAACAATTTATTAAGCTTATCGGGGAAACCTCTCCAGGTTTTCCCAGAGTTTTCCAGACGGATTTGTCTCTCTTCCATACTATTGAGTATTTTGTGTCTGCCCATTTCTCCTATTCTGAGCAACCACATTATTATGGAATCCTTTTCTTTTTTTTATTTGCTAATTAGATCAATCTTCTTCTCCTGTACTACTGATCTTAAGCAAGCATGAATGTTTTTACGTGATAAACCTTATTTGGTTTGAGAATGTTGTTGGATAGCTGTGCTCACAGAATAAAAGAGCACTCACAATGCTATGAATTAAATGTTCATTTTGACGTAGTTACATAAAATGTTTTTAATGTAGGTCAGGTGTTTTATGAAGTGATATATTAATATGATATCTGTGTTACGGAAACCTGTGCTTGGAAGTCAAGAAAGCTGCTTTAAATTTTTATCAAGGTTAAAAAAAAAAGAATTAAAAGCTGTTCTGTAGCAGTCTGAGAAACATGAAGTTTATATGCTAGTAGGACATGATTGCCAAATACGATGAATCCCTTTAATGCCTTATCCATTCAACCCACCTGGTGCTTGCAACCAGAATTTTAAAAAGAACAAATAATGATGAGGGTAAGAAGTTTTCCACATATTGACTGCAGCAATATGCTGGAAGACAGATGAAAAAGATGAAAATTTGTGGTAAAAATCGCATCTAAGTAGATATGTATGACATTAATTATGTATAAGGAAAACCACTGCAAGTAGTCTTTAGTTTCAAGCTGCTAAATAACTGAACTCTTTATCTTTCAATTTGATTACTTGCATGCTAATACTTTTATTTGTTGTTTGCTTAAACAAAGAATGAGTTTTCTGTCAAGGTGTGTGAACATTTTGAAGAGGCAGATGTAGTCTGGAGAAGCCAAGGGTGACTAGGAGATGGCGAGCCAAACATCTGAACTGCTCCACTAGAGCAAGAGTAGAAAGGCTTGAAACAGACAACAGCTCTGTCTCCAGCTTCCTCTGTTGTTCACATCTGACATGCAAAAGATTCTCTGTAGGATATTCGGCTTCCCATTGAGATGATGAGCTGGCCCTGTAAATGGTGTTCAGGGTTGCTTAAGCAGACTTCCAAGGTATGTTGAAGATAAGATTTACGAAAGTTCATAGGAGAGGTGATGATGACAGCAATAGAAGCGATAAGAAGAAAACAAAATAAATTTCAGAAAAAATCGTACCTTAGTGAAATGACTGCATGAACATTTTTAGTTGCCTGAAATTCAGCGATTAGAGACTGAGTAAGCTCTGGAACAAAATTAAGTCTATCTACACATGGGCTAGAAATACCTTTGACTGAGTTTTTGGGAAGTTATTTGTTTGGTTTTTGTACTTTATGGCTGTGTAGGAAGTGCTTATTTTTGTAAGAATATTAGGAATATCAATGTACTTTTAATATAGGACATCATTAGTCTTACTAGACATTTTGAACAAATGAAACAATGGATTCTATACTCTACATAAATTGCTTTCCACGTGTTGTTATATAGTCTTCCTTTAGTGCAGTCTTTTGTGGTGAACTTCTAGAGCTTTCAAATTTTTTTGGAAGTCTAAGTATTAAGTGCATAAATAAAGGAGGAACTGGTTCACTTCTTAATTGGAGACAAGATCAGTCAAAATATTCAGTGGTTCATTGAACAACTTATAGGCTTTCTTGAGTTTTGTTTTCAATGTGAGTGCCATAGGTCTTTAGCTGCTTCCTGAAAAAAGGATTAGATAAATTTCTTTTCTTATAATTCCTGACTAAAAAAACATAACCAAAAACATAATGCTCAGCTGGCTGCTGACTTACCTTCATATCCTAATTGCCTCATGGGGTGTTGTCTGGTGTCTTCTAACAGTTCATGAAGGTTATTAGGATACAGAAGTTCTTTATGGTTCACATGGGCCTTTTACTTTGTTGTAGAATAATCCTTATACCTGACATTCAAAAAACCACGAAGGTAAAACTCCAGCTGAAAACACTCAGGGACACAGCGAGGCTACATGAAGTCTGTACTTTAAGACTGAAAAGGGGCTGGAAAAGGTGCTGTTAAAACCTTATCATTATTCAGGAGTCTTTCTGATTGTTCTGGCTGGAGAATTTTTGGCAATTTTGTGCTAGTATTCATAAATATTCTTCAAAGAAAAGAAATGGGAACATTAAAATTCTTCCTATTTTCATAATAGGAAAAAGCTAAGTGAGAAATAACCTTGAGGGGTAGCTTTCAAATTCTACTTGAACAAGGAAACGGGAAAAAAACCCCACCAACCTTGAATCTACATATCTTCAGCTTCCTTTAAAATCTAAGATTACTATGCATTAAGAATTATCACAATGCAAAACAAAACAGAAGAATTGTAGCAAGTTAAACTGCTGAATGCAATGCTTAAAATTGCTTTTATTTATAATATGACTCATAATAATTTATAAGTTATTAAATATTTGCAATGTTTGTTTTATGTTATAACAGTCCCTTTACTGGTTCTTTTTAAGAACTTCAACAACACAATCATTTATCTACTTTTTCTTTCAGAGCTGAAAGCAAAACAAAAGGAATACCTGACATAAATTCCTGTGGTAATTACTTTCTTCTAATTCCTTTTTTTCAGTCCAGTACTTCTATTTCAATAAAGATGACATCATTAGACCATTAATTTTAATATTCAATATCTTATTGAAATGAAAAGTCAGTACAGTTTTCCTAAGGGCAATAATTCTGTAGAGTACATGTGCATGGAGTTCAGACACATTTTCGAGCATCAAGCAGTGAAAGACTACCATTTGGGAATTAATGATTTACAGTATATATATGGCTGAAAAGAAGGTTTTCTTTGCTGTTTTGTTTGGGATTTTTTTCTGTATTGTGTGTGCACAGTTCATGTTTATGAATGAGTTTGAGACAAATGTTATCAGTACATTGAAGAAAAACTGAAAAGAAGGAATTTGCTGTTATTTTAGTTCTTTGGGGCTAAATACCCCAAATACATCCTCTTAATAGAAATGGGTTTTTTAATAGTCAAACCTTAGAAGCTGTGGGTATCAATGATGAAGTACACTACAGAAACATGGGCTTCTTTACAGAGTCATCTTCACTTCTTCCACTGTATTTATTTCTGTATTTCAATGCCACTGAGTTAGGATTTTCTATTTGTAAAATTCATGGCTAGGAAACTGATCTTCAGGAGAATACTGGGTGCAAAAGACAGGGCCATCTCTGTTAATTAGAAGGAAGCAGGTAGATATTGTAACTGTAGGTCAAAAAGCATTACAAATGATCCCCTGAGAAAAACTTTTAAATGAATGATGGGGAAAAAAGTAGAACAACATAACTTTCTTTATGGTCTTTCTCATTTAGGTTTGGCTGTTGGAACACTGATGGACAATACATAAATCATTACATGAATAGTGCCATGAGACTCCTAAAATAGCTGTGTTTAGTGAGAGAAGTTAATGACAAAGACAGACAGAAATAGATCTGCATTTTCTATTTTTAACTGAATCTTCTGTTTTACTGCAACATGAATTCCCATATCTGACATCTCTCCATTGGAAACAGCAGAAGTTGCTCTTATTTCAAAGCAGTTCCTTGCTGCCTGTTACCTTTCAGGTGTTGATCAAGGTTCACTAAAGTCTTAAATGTTGCATATGTTCTCTGACTGAAGATGTCTTATCTGATGATTTATTACTTTTAACACTTCTCAGTGCAATACCTATCACACTTCTCTTAATTAATTTAATCTGATGACATTTGTCAGATGTGGGAAAATAACACCATATCTAATCAGGTAAATCTGAAATACTTTTTATTTTTAGTAATTTCTGTTCCCTTTCTAACTTTCATTTTGCCAACCACAACAGAATTCATCTCACCTAACCTTAGACTTGATAAATTGATTGTTTAATCTTAGCTCCATCTAGAGACAATGAAAAGAGATAGAAATGTTTCAGAGTAATTTCTTCTGTCTATTCATATAGTTAGAGTTGCTTCTCCCAGTAAAGGAAGATCCTGTTAAGCTACATAGGTACGTTGTGGGCTAACCCTGGCAGGCTGCCAAATCTACATCTGGCTACTGTCTTAAAGAGGGCTGGGGAGAAAATAAGAAGCAAAAAATTGGGATGAGGATAGGGAGATCATTTACCAATTTCTGTCATAGGCAAAGTAGTCTCAAATTTGGGAAATTTAATTTAATTTGTTGTCACTTAAAATAGATTTGGATAGCAGCAAGCAAAGAACAACATTTCCACCTTGTTCATTCCCAACTCCTCTACTTCCAGTTCCACCCCAGCTGACATACAACTAGCTGTCAGTAAGAGCTCCTCTCTGCCTCTTCATCCTCAATGCTTCCCCACTGTAGCTTGGGCTCTCCATTGTCCACAGCCTTTCAGGAGTATCTAACTTCTCTGGTGTAGGGTGCTCTGTGTGTACAGATATCTAGTCCACCATGGACTTCCCCACAGGCTGCGGGTGTCTCCATATTCTCTTCCTTCTCTGACCTTGGTGTCTGCAGGGGTTTTTTTACACTTTTCATTCCATCCTCCCTCTGTTAAGTGTTTTAAACTCTACCTTGAATACATTTTCCCTGAGGCGTCCCCATGTCAGCTGTGCCCTAAGGTGGGTGGGTTGGATCTGGCTGGAACCATCTGTGTCTGGCACAGGGCAGCCCTGGCCTCTCCTCACTGAGCCCCTTTGCAGCCCCTGCTGCCAGCAGCTTGCCAACTATGCGCCATAAAACTCAATATCTTGATGGCTAAAGATAGGTAACAGGAAAAAATTTCTGAGAAATAAAATACTTAAAAATGTAAGAGCTAGGCCAATTTTGTGGAGGAGACTTAAGGACTGTAGAAATACACTTGCATGTGTATAGCACATGCAAAGCCCCACAAGACACTGATTCAACCCAATTTAGAAGTTTTGGCCAATATATTTATTTTGCATGTAGGTGATTGTTCATAGTCAGTTTAGATGTATTTTCTTTTTTTTTAATTTATTGATTTAAATATTTCTAGTATTGTATATTATAAGTAAGTTTAAGGAGCTTAACAGTCAGTTTCAGAAGCTCAGAACTCAATTTTTAAGGTCCAGAACATAAACCTTAGACAAAATTTTAGTATAGAGACTTGATTTTTTTAGATGTCAAATGAATAACTGAATTATTAGATATATTAGGAAAAAATTCTTTACTGTGAGGTTGATGAGGCACTGAAAGAGGTTGCCCAGAGTAGCAGAAAGGATCAAGGTCATATTGGATGGAACTTTGAGCAACTGGATCTAATGAAAGGTGTCTCTGGTGAGGGCAGGGTAGTTGGAACTAGAACATAGAATCATACAATTGTTAAGGTTGAAAAAGACCCCTAAGATCATCGAGTCAAACTATTAGCCTATCACTACTGTGTTGACCACTAAACCATATCCCCGGCTGCCACAGTCACACACTTTTTTAACACTTTTTCCTAGTAACTAATCTAAACCTCACCTGGTGCAACTTGAGGACATCCTCTGATCTTCCAGATTCCTTTCAACCCAAAAAATTGTTTGATTTCATGGTTCTATAATCTCTGCAGATGAGCAAATCTGGTGCTACTAATGTTGTTTCTTCAAATGGAGTGGACAACCATATAAATTATCATCAGAAAGGGAATTAATATATATTATATTGTTGCTTGACCTTTTTAGAGTTTCTGATATAAACACAACATTAAAAATCACAAATTTGGTGACTAGTACATTCAAAGCTGTGGTATAACCTGTTGCCTGCTTAAGAAGACTTGCACTAACACATGGTTGTCTAAACAGTTTCCTCACATCCTCAAGAAGGACGTTTCCTGTATAAAGTCAACTTCAAACACAAATTCAGCTAAAATATTTAAAATAACTTAAAAAAATAAAGTGTCTGTGGGAAAGAAGACAATGCTGAGGATATCCTCCACTTGCTGATTAAAAAAAAAACTTTAAAAAAAAGTTCTTAATTATTTAAAAATATTTCTTATTCTTTTTGGACTGTATTAACCTCATAAAATATCTCCAACTAATTCCCATGTTAATATCAAAACTGATAAGGAATATTTTATACAACCTTTCGTTAATGTTATGGAAAATGTTGAATAAATAATAAATTCCTTGCTTTGTTGGTAGTATATTTGCTCTGGAAGGCTGGTGGTGCCAACTCAAGGTATGAAAGCTTTTGATATATCCCTCCTTTTTTTATTCATCTCTTCCATCTTTAAAAGCACTGTAGAAACATAAATAACAATCATAGGACTGGATGGCTCAGGGAATTACTAATCAGGATCAGAGCCAGTTCTTGCTTTCCTACTAATAGAAATCTATCTTAACTTGCTACCAAAGGTTGCGACTATATAACAATTCAATGGAATATGCTTATTTGTTACATTTAGTTGTGATCTCAGCCTATGGCACAGCCCTCACATATAAAATCATTCCACTGCTAGTAATATCAATAAAGTTGTCATGGACTGAATGGTATAGACACAGAATTGATGTTTCTTCCCCTCAGTCTCACAGGACAGTGTGGGAACCTTATGCTGCAGTTTCCCACGGTGCAAATAAAGAGTAATTCTTTTCTGAGGATGACAGGAAAATGTTTTTATGAGCATGAAAATTCAACTGTGTTAAAGTGAAGAAGGGCAGTATGCTGGAGGAAGCTCTGACAGCAGAGGGTAGTACAATAGCGTTACAAACGTGTCAGACTTGAAAGGCTCTACATTAATGAGTCAATCTCCAGCAAGACACTTCCTTTGGGAAGACTCTTTGGAAGGAGGAGTGCAGTTAGCAGTCTAGCTGAGTCACATTTCATTTATACATTTGTTTTTTAAGCAGCTGACTTGATAAAAAAGTCCTCATTAACTTTATTTTCTACTTTCAGCATGCATTTACTATAGCTGATTTACTCCATTCAGCTTAATGTCTGCTCTTAACTCGTTTCTTGGCTTTGCAGCTGAGACTACCTACAATGCAGAATTTTGCTGAACTCTTTCTGAAAGTTCATGGAATGTGCATATCTCCTTTGTCTAGGTTGACAGCCATATCCTCTGAAAATTCCAATGAGTTAGTGCGTCTTTACCTCCCTTGTTTCTCCTTAGGCCATTTTAAAATAATGGCATTATGCTGGCTGCTCTCCAGTCATCTCAGATTTCACTTGCTCTATTTTGAAGAGCAGAAGTACATAAAAATGTCTGCCAAAGCTTCTTCAATTTCTCTGCTTATTTCCTTAACCCTTTTGGACATATGCTATTTGGTCATGGCCCAATCAATTTTAGAAGCCATTTCACCTTATAATAACTGTATTTGACACACTCTGTACATATCCTAGTTCCTAATCATCCATCTCCATAAATATGATTTCAGATATAGTGAAATACCTACTCTGATCCTTTATAAGGCCTTATATAACCATTGTATAGGGTATCGTCCATCCCGTTATACTCTTCCTAGGAAATGAATTGCAACATGAAAGTTTCTTTCAAGAATAAGGATGTGTTCAGAGTTCAAGACTGGGCTAGTGAATTGGTTTTCATTCAGAGTTTCAATTAATTTTGTGTTTCTTTCCTGCTGTAGGGAGGAAGCAGACTGCAGTTGAATTCCAGCTGATAGCTGTTTGCTTCTTTATGACAATTTGCTGATCAAGAGACATTGTTCTCCTCAACAACTTGCAATCTGAAGGTTTGCAGCACCGTCAGGGAAGCAAGAACTACTTTGCTTCTCTGCATAGACATGTCACAATCATCATGATTTTCTCTTGAAGGTACCTCAAGAAATTAGGTAGTCTGTCCTCCTACCCCAGAGTAAAATTGTTTGTTTTCTACTCTTAATATCCTTCAGTTATGGAGGTCCCATAACCACCTTGAGCAATCTGTTCAATGCTTATTTAAACTTTAGGTTTTTAACTTTTGCTTAATTTTTTTTTATATAATTCTTAGAAACAAGATTTAAAAATAATATATGCTACTGCACACATTACAGCAGTTGAAAAACCTCTCAACGTTTCTGCGCGTGAGACACTGATTATGCCTAACAAAAGTTTAGAGACAGAGCCTGGGGCTGATCCTAAACACTTACAAGATCTATTTGATGTGAGTTGTCCCACTGAAATCAAGATGACAGCTGATTATAAATACTTTATATTGTCATCTACCAATGTTTTTTAGCTGTAAAAGCTTTCAGTATTGAGCAGTATGCTAATTCCGAGGTGCTTTTATGAATACAACACTGATCCTAGCTGGATCATGTGCAGGAAGTGAAACTAGAGCCTTTGAATATAACAGAAAAGGCTGTTACTGCCTGAGTCACATTCATAGTTATATCCACTTGAAAGCATTATTAGATTAGGAAATCTCTGTACATGTCTTCTCTTCCTGATCACTGGAAAAAGCCCAAAATTATGTTGACATGACTGCTTCAACCTAATGCTAGATATTGAAAAAAACCAAAGCAATAAAATTCTATGGTCCAGACATGAGTTGGTATCATTTAATGGTCTATATCAAATAATGATCCAGTGTGAAATGTCAGAGTCATGGCATCTTACACTGAGACAAGGCTTCACTTCAGTTACTTCCCTGAGACCACAGACCAAAACTGAACACCTGTGCATGTACAACAGGTCATCTGGTAAATACTGACTCATTATTCTGCTCTAACTTTTTTGATTATTTTTGAAGTACTTCTACTTGGGCTTAATTAGGCAAAATGAAGACTTTGGCATTTAAAAGTTAAAGAGTAGAATTCAGGTACTGATTGTTTACCTGAATTCAGGTACTCCATTTCTTCTTCACACTTGAGTGTATTGGTCATACTGTGGTCATTTTAAACACCATTTTAAAGGTAATTTTTGATAGCAGAAATGGTACCCTGGACTTCCACACTTTCTAAAGACACTAGCCTTTTAGAAAATTTGCCTCTGCCTCTGACATTGAAGGTACTAATGGTTACTGAGCAAGCAAATCATGATGTCCCTTTTTTGAGGTAGGGAGAGGAAGATATACTGAACGATATATACTAAATTCTTCTTTTTCCTTTTTCACTGATGACAGCTGATAAAAGTGTTCTCTTTCTAATTTTTACCCCGTTTTTACATGTTCATGTCTTTTGCTATGTTAAGTCCCAGAGAAGAGGACCACAACTACATGCTCTTTTGTCTTACGTTGTTCCTACTATAACTTTAATTGTATAGGTCTGTATAACGGACCTTTGTATTGCATTGCATTGCAAATTGCAGCCTAAGTCATTGTTATGCTTCCCAGTTATATGCTGGAAATCAGTTGTCATACTGTAAGAAAAATGCTTCCAGGACAACAGAGCCCTATCAGAGATCACAGGAGGGCTAGACATACTGTCATTCGTTACATTAAAATTTTAACAGGTGGGTCTCAAAGACCCAAACACACCAAGAAATTTTAATGATCACACACACCATGTGATTGCACTCAAGATGATCTGTTCTATAATCTTCCCTGGCACTGAGGTCAGGCTGACAGGCCTGTAGTTCCCTAGATCCTCCTTTCACTCCTTTTTGTGGATGAACATCATATTTGCTAACCTCCGGTCAACTTGAACCTCCCTGCTTAGTCAGGAGTGCTGATAAATATTTCAAAGTGGCTTGGTGAGCACTTCCACCAGCTCCCTCAATAGTCTTGGGTGGATCTCATCTGACTCCGTAGACGTACTTTTGCCCTCTGATGTGGGGGATTCATTCTGTTCCTCATCCCTGTTTTCCAGTTTAGGGTACTGAGTACCTGAAAAACAACTGGTCTTACTATTACAGACTGAGGCACAGAAGGCATTAACCCCTTCTGCATTTTCCTCATCCTTTGTCATTCTGTCTCCCTCTGCATCCAGTAAAGGATGGAGTTTCTCCTTAGCCCTCCTTTTCTTGCCGATGTCTTTACAGAAATATTTTTATTGTCTTTTATTGCGGAGCCAGATTAAGTTCTCCTTGGGCATTGGTCCTTCTAATTATTTTCTCCCTGCAGAACCTCACAACATCCTTCTGAGCTGCCTGCTCCTGCTTCCAAAGATCATAAACTCTCTTTTTCCCCTCTGAGTTCCAGCCAAAGCTCTCTGTTCAGCCAGGCTGGTGTATCCCACTGACTTGTCTTTTGGGACATGGCAATGGCCTGTTCTTCCACCTTCTAGATTTTCTTGAAGAATGTCCATTCTTCCTGGATTCTTTTGTCCTTCAGGACTGTCTTCCAGGGGTTCTGTTGACCAGGTTCCTAAACAAGTCAAAGGTTGCCCTTCTGAAGTCCAAGGTGGCAGTTCTGCTAACTCCCCTCCTTACTTCTCTGAGAACTGAAAAGTCTATCATTTCATGAATGGTATGCCCAAGATGTCCCCTATCCATCCAAGATCACCACTTAGGACTAACAAGTTGCTGCTTGATTTTATAGGCAGTGTGTTGTCATGCTGCTTTTTACTTTGATGGGGTCATCAACAACACCTGTTTGGTCAAGTGCCTAGGACCTTCAAGGCTGGTAAGGAAGGGAGTAATTGGCCTGGCACACAGGAATCTTGAGACTTGTACCGAGTAGAAATAGAAATATGTTTTATTTTATTTTTCTACTTTGTTCACAGGATCTTTGGCCCTAGTAGTGGGAGGACAGGAAATGAAGAGTGACCCACTTGGTCACAGAGAATTGCTGCTTGCTTTATAAACTACTGTAAGTTATACTAACCACAGTACCAGGGGTCTGGAGAAGGGGAGTACTGGTTACATATGGCCTCTCCTTGGATCCTAGGGTTGACGAAAAGAAATTTCTTCAGGAAAAAGACATACATAGCAAATTACCATCCCAATCTCTTTGCCAGGAGGAATCTCATGCTTAAGCTAATGATTTCTTCTTACTCATTTGGATTACATTTAGGTAATTTTTATGCTTTTTAGATAGTAGAATTTGCTTATTTGTTATTTTCTTCATTGGCTTGCAATTCAATATCATATCTGAATTTACTATGTGTGTTCTGCTTTAAATGCATTGGATATTTGTTCTTTGTTGTGTTTCTTCTCTCTATAACAGGTTGTATTCAGTTATCAAAAATCAGACTATCAAAAGATAACACCATCTTGTCTTGGACCACTGGATGTTGTGGACTGATAGTGCTGCTCACTTCTCAATATGAAATAATTAATCAGAGCCATACATAGTATAAATAAAGATTTTGCCAGTAAATTTGGCAGTAGTTCGTAATATCTGGATGTCTTCCCTATTTACAGTACACTGAGACATAAATTAGATTTTGTAGTGCTTGTAAATAATTGATAGCAAGCTAATTGATAGCATGTGGTAAAGTGTTTTTTTCGTTTTTTTCTGGAAAGAATAAATATGTGATCATCTTAATTGGAATCTGAAATTCATTTGGAAACTAACTTTCTGAGAAAAATTTTTGTAATGGCCTGGATTAGCTGCTATTTTTTAAAAAAAACCCAAAAGAACCCCAACCATGAGAAGAGTTTAAAGGCTGTTGGGACAAGGTGGTAGAAAGACAAAGTAAAGAATAGTAGTGGACATTATTTCTGTCTTATTCACTAATCTCTAAAATGATCCAAATATCTCATGAGAGACTCAGTATATTATTGTGACTGAGAGCCTATGTACTCTTTTCACTGTCTTCACTGAATGAGGAAATTTGACAAAATTTCTTATATAAATCACATTTATGTCATAAAATATAAAATTTGCTCCTCCAACATTTGTGTTGAAAATACTGAAAGGATTATGTCTGAAGGAAGACTTCAGACTTCTGCAATTTCAGCAGTTATTTAACAGTATTGTGTACTTTATCCTGTCTCTGACTCCTGCTAAGAAGATATGCATCTGATTTGTTCCTATTAGGCTTGTGAACAGTATAGGAAAAATGTCAAATTTACAACAATAAGATTCATTTAGTTGGGTACACAATCATTCATCTTAATTATGTCTGACACCTTCACCATTATAAAATCAGTTTCCCAGAAGAAGAGAAACTCACATTCTGTCTCCTTTAGGAATCCTTCATTGAAGGAGACTGGTTATTTCAGTCGTCTGAGGAAGCTAATAGTATAGTCGAAGCATTGGGGAAAAAAAAAGAAATATTTGTCAAGAGCAAGGAAATACTACACTGTCATGCCTGATAATCATAACGCCTAACCAAACAGCTTTTTTGGAGGGTAGTAGACTATAGTACGTGAGATTTTGAAGCAGGAGATGTATAAAATTTAACAAAAGGCAATGCTTTTACACCTTTTGCCTTCATTGAAATAAATGATAGTTTGTCAGTGAACTCAGTGAAAAATTATATTAGATAATTTTTTTATTTTCTGAGGTCTATTTTATTTATATTATGCAAGGAAAAATAGATAATGAAGCCTTTAAAAAAAATCCCTCTAAGCATCTTGATTGTCTGCATAGAATACTAGTTGTAACCAAATTAAGACACATTACTGTATGCATAAATATGAAATTAAATCAATTTTTACCTAGATAAATAATGAAAGAAAACCATTATTATTAAAACCATAATTAATGAAGAACTGTCACATTGTAGCACTTCCACAATGAATATTTTGCTATTCTCAAAAGGATAAGTAAAACTGCTAAGTCAGATGCTACATCAGATGAGGCACTAAATATGACTTTTGTTTTTCAAACGGTTTTTTCCCCTCAAAGATAATAATACAGGAGGATGGAAGATTTTTAAATTTTGACAATTTGTGGAGGATAGAAGATCTAATACAAATTTGAATCTTAATAAATCATGTTATACAGCTACATACATAGTATTCATAAACGTTAGACTACAAAGTCTCTGTAAATATATCACCTCCCTCAAAACATTTTCAACAAAAAACAACATTCAGAAGACTACTAGGATTAGGGAATAAAAAAATTACCTGTATTGTACTGTCCCTATCTCAGAGGTGATCATTATTAAGTCTTTTTCTTACAGAGACAATCTCAAATTACATGAAAAATATTTCAAATATCTCCTGATTTTATCTTTCTCTGCTTAATATTTCTGCAGAATGAAAGTTTCTTTTAACTAATTTATTAAGGAAGACAAGTGTAAATGATCTGCAAATAATTTTGATTATTGAGAGATGGAGTGGTTCTGAAATGACAGAAAGTTGAAGCTGAATATACCTCAGTATGCCATCAGTAGATTAACTATTTTTCATTCTGTCCTTTACCTCTCTGCTTTTTGAAGCAAAGACCTTCTATTGACATGTAAACAAAGTAAAGTTTCATAGCCCCATTTGAGGAAAACCTTTGTAGTAGTATTGAGATTTATGATGATGATGAGGATGATGATGATGCAGCTAAGACAGAGGCTCTGAAAAAATTCAGTGCCCTAATATAGACAACTGTAATCAGAGGATTGGGCTACATTTCAGTAACAATGCTGGCATAGTAGTTGCCAGTGAGCTCGTAACTGCTTCATTACCCGTGCTTGACCCCTTGTGATGAATATGCTGAGCCATGACAGATTCAGATGGCAAGTGAACAAGCAAATTAATTACTTTCCCAAATTAAATTTTTCATCAGAATTGTAATGAAAAATAAAAAATGCCACTAGAGGTTGAAAAGGCCCAATCTAAGTGCCAAACTCTGAGCTACTGTCAATTAAATTGCTCCAGCTTCATCGTGAACTGAAATGTAAATTTTTCCTAGTTCTAGTCAACAGCTCTATTGTGACATACAAGACATTATTTCTAAGGATAGGCTTACTTAATGAGTACTTACCTGGGCTTTTTTGTTAAGTCAAAATAGAGCGTCATTCAATAGGTGCCAAAACATTTAGATACCTTTGAATTAATTTTACATTTTCTTTTTAAAGTGGCCTAATTAACAAAACAGATATATTTTAAATACTCCCCAATTTAAATGAGATTTTCCCTGATTATTAAAAAGTTTACATTTCACTGAAATAATCTTTTGATATTTTTCTTTCCATAAGTGGGTAACATGGTATACTTACTTCTATCAAACTGAAAATGTCTGCTACTGCATCTGTTTCCAGTGGTCAATTGGTACTCTGAATGGCTAACAAGCAAACTAACAGATCAAGAAAAATCCTTAAATTGATCAAGAAAATTAAAAACAAGAACAAAAGCAAAACCAAAAAAAAAAACCCCATCAAACAAGAAAAACAATCAAAACCCCAAACCCACAACCCAAAACAGCATATAATGATAATAAGAAAATTTGTGGTAAGAATTTGCCTTGTTGGGAATGATAACTTTAAGAAGCTATGGAAGGGAAGATTGAGTTTTTAAGACAAATCACTGAACTACAGTAATCTGAAGGTGAAACCTGCAGTGGTTGTATCTAAACTGTAGAATATTATCAAGCTAAATCTAAAAGTGTTGTCCAGTCATGTTCTGATGGTCTATAATCATGTTATGACCCTACATTTGGAATTCATAAACTCCAGGTCATCTTTTATATGGGCAAACCTCAGTTCCTATGAAAGGAGAAGTCTGATGGAAAGGCTGTTCTGGTACATCCAGCTTACTCCCAAAATAAATAACCAGGCAAGTAATAGTCAGAGGCAAACAGCAGTGCAGATAGTAAGTTCAACTTTCTTCACCAGCATCACACGGATTCTGGACAACTACTTTAGATAACTTCTGTGAGACTAAAGCTAAGTGGGATGTATTCTATATAGGTGCTTTGTTTGTACCTAGCTCAAGATACAGCAAGTAAAAGCTTCTCTTCACGTATTTAAGATTTGGTTTCTCATTTCTATACTATCTTTCATCTTTATAATATCACCTGTTTGAGACAAAATGCATCTAATTGCATATTAACATAGTACACGGACAAATCAGGTCTCAATCTTGATAAGGACCATGGTGTACAACAGTTCTAAGAGTGGTTAACCAAATGTAAGCGAATATTAACAAAGTGTAAATTTTGAATTACCACATAGCCCGCCAAAAATTTCATCTTCAAAATATAAGTTTCTATTAGCAAGAAATTCAACAACACATCAGACAGCTGAATTCTTGTTCTGCCATTTTGTAAAAAATTGAACCTGCCAAGATTTAGTTACATGTATAGCTTAAAACCTCCTGGAGACACTGTTTTTCTTTCTAATGAATCAGAGGACACTTAACATATGCTACCCTATGTGTCAAGACTGGTTCTCTTTTTTGTCCTTCTTCTGCCTTGTAGAGTACAGATTAACTTTGCTCTTTAAAAGACTAGAGCAAAACTGATCCAGAGTGATGGTCTGTGATTTACTTTGACATCAGAGAGGAGAATGTGCATTTTTAAATGCATTAGTGATGATTCATTTAACTTTAGACTAATAATACCTTGCATATTGCAAGCTATTAGACATTTGAAACCAATAAGATATCTGTGAAACAATTCTCCTTTAGAAAATAAAATCTTAAACGTAACTTGGATTCTGTCTAGTCATTCAAATTATGTTTCTACACTGAGGGTCCTGAAGGTTCCATTAAGGTTCTGCTTCAACTAATAATCTCATGCTATGTATTAAATTTTGTTTAATTGTAGCTCTTTTGTAGTTTTCTTGTTCCAGTTATGATACTAAGAATATTTCCTTCTTCTTA
The DNA here is from genome assembly GCA_013397725.1 of Rhagologus leucostigma. Lineage (NCBI taxonomy): Eukaryota > Metazoa > Chordata > Aves > Passeriformes > Rhagologus > Rhagologus leucostigma. Next base: position 338,133 of record VZTD01010888.1, on the reverse strand, counting down.
TGTAAGAAATGTACTATACAAATACAAGTAGAGAAAAGGTTTGATAGAACATGCAATGACATACAGTTCTTTAAAACTAATACATACTAGGTAATTGGTAGATGAAGAATAGAAGTAGTTGTTCTGTGTACAAATATAAAATTCTGGAAGCATGGCTTTTGGAAAACTATTTCTTGCCTTACATACCTTGTCAAACAGTCAACAAGTCTGTGAATAAGGGTCAATCCCACTGACATGTATTGTTAGATTACCAAAAGTCTTTTGACAGGGAAATAACCCAGAAAAACTTTAGATGAGGATAAAAGTTCTCACCCGGTTAAGAGATGGAAAATAGAATGTAAAGTTTAATTATCGATTTTCATAGTGGTCAGAGTTCACAGGGGAGATCCCCAACAAACTGTGTGAGATATGCTGATGTGACCTTCGACAACAGTGAAATGACAAATTTTCTGATGTTATTGGGTTATTCATTTTAGCAAGTGCAAAGATGGTCTGTGAATAACCAAGAAATGTTCTTACAATACTGGTGAGCAATAAACCAAATAAACCAAAATATATAAATAAATAAACATGTCACATTGCATAAAAAATTATATGTTCTGAGCTGATCTTTGTGACTCAATCTAAAATCTGGGGGTGAAGGTAAATTGTTCCGTATGAACATCTGCTCAGTATTTAGTAGCAGCAGAAAAGAAGCAAACAATCATACTGTCAAGAATTATTTGAAAGTAATAGACAACTACTATACTAGACTGTAAAGAATTAGGTCACAGTGTGAATGTACATGCTGGATTCCTAAATTTCAAAAAAAAGGTATTAAAATGGAAAGCTTCAGAAAAAGAGAAATAAAGGCAGTGCATGAAAACAGTCTGTAAAGGAATGACTAAGCCACAGCTAAATAAATTTGGATTCTTCATTATGAGTAAAATATGTGCAAATGCCAACTTGCCAGAAGTTTATAGGGTCAAGAGGGTTGTGAAAATTATAGGCAAGGGGGCAAGGAGGATAGGGTTTTATTTTCCATTTTTTTTTCCAACACAAGATTAAAGGCACATTAGACAAAGCCAGGAGGAGACTGGCTCAAAAGAGGACACAGTGCTTCAAGCAATGGGTTATAAAGCTGTCTTCATTCTAGGAGACTGTAAGTGTTAAAAGCTTAACAAGTTTGACAGAGACTGAGTATTAATAAAAGAAAAATCACAGAACCTCTAAGTTTGGGAAGAATCCATAGGTATTATCTAGTTTAACATCGTTGCTTAATCATGGTCAGCTACCATAGGTTGCCCAGGACTATGTCTCCACTGATGAGGCCGCCACAATTTGTTTGGGCAATCTGATCCTGTGTTTGATCCCCCTCACAGTATTTTTTTTTTTTTATGCTTAAATGAAATTATTGAAATGTATTTCAGTACGTGACCACTGTGTATTGTCCTGTTACTGAACAACTCTGGATGCAGTCTGGATCTATTTTTTTTACCTCCTCCCACCTGGTGTTTACACACATTGATAAGAAGATATACAAATGACATCTGTCTTAAAACAGCTGAGTGCATGAGGGAACAGCCCACTGTGGCAATATGACTTGTGATACTGATGCATAATGGTCCCATAGTGCCAACAGGAAGACAAAAGTTCACTTAGCACTCTGCCCAAGAATTTCTGTACAGGCTACAGAACAAGCTTGATTCATTTACCCAAATGTCAATGTTAATAGGCATTTGGAATGTTATAGGATATTAGAGATATCAGGAGAGCTAACAAACATGAGTTGGAATTCATGGGAGGACTGCTCCTTTGTGAAGCAGAACAGGCCAGGCACAGTGTTTTAGGTATCTCAAATATGATTAGACAATTCTGTGTGGACTGCCAAGTCATCACAGATGAGTTCATCCCCAATTTATGTGTTTTCTAGCATCAATCCTTGTCTTTAATAATACTTCTTTTATATTACTTATTTTACATATTGTAAAATAAAATATATACCGAGTGTTAAAAAACACCCTGTTTATTATCTTGACTGTTGGAGCAACAGAATCATTGGTAACAGGAAACTGCATAACTGAAAAACTTCTAAATTTTTTGGAGTAATACTTGCTTCTTTCTGGATAAAAATGTCCAGAAAAATATTTTGTGTTATTGTTAAGGTCTTTCTTCTAGCTTAGACTTGCACAGAAATTTCAACCTGTACCTGTATGAGTGTTAATTCAGAATAAACAATTCAATAGTTCAATACCTATGTCACCAATGCAGACTTCAACAGTTATCAGTCAGACTCAGTTATCAGTCAAACTGTGTCCAACCCATGGAATGACAAACTGTGTCCACTGCGATGCTGATAGATTAGACTGCAATTCGATTTTTTTAATAAGAGTGACTTCTAGTTCATCAAGGTAAGGACTGCTAGATTTGTTGTGTCATTTTTAGTATTTTCTTTGTTTTTCTTTTATCTTCAAGTACATGTTTTCAATCCAGACATAAAAAATACCAACATTCTGGATATTTTTGTTTCATACTTTTCAAATATAACACATTAATGTAGTACGATTTGTTAAGATCTCCAGATACTCCTAACAACAGCAAGAATAATGCAAATAAAATACTACTAATATATTAAGATCAGGTTTATTTAATTTCCTCTTCTTCTTCATTATGTCAATACCTCTCTGCACATAACTTTTCATTTTTAGGAACTACAAAATAGTTTTATGAAGTGCTATAGGGCCACAGTGTTGAACAAAAACACCTTAGTTTGCAGACCAATGAAAAATTCCGTTCTACTTTGTAAAGAGTAATCTGGATATCCTTGAATTCAATGCCAACTCCCGACCTTGTCTATATGCATAAATTAGGTTTACATTTACTTGCTTTGAGTCAGTTCATAAAATAGCTCAGACTAATCACAGATGATTTCTGTTACATTTGTTATTCTTTCTGTAATGCAGTGAGAATATATAAGAACAAAAAAAAGGAAAACAAAGGACCAATTCCCCTCCATATGCTCAAGTTTAGAAATCTCAGGTTTTTTTGGAAATCTACATACATGTTCTGACATTATTATACCACTGTGGAACCTCAGTATAATCGATGAAGCAAGACTGGCAAGTAATTGAAGGCTATAAACATGACAGTAGGAAAAAGAAAAGATTGTTTAGGTATAAACTGGATAATCTTAATCAAAGGAAAGCACAGACTGATTACAAGGAAACATTCCAGAATACAGGGCATCCTTTCAGACTGCAAAATAGCCTGTGTGGACAGGTGGCACACATTCTATATTTGAGCTTTTAAAAGCTAACTTGAGCAAAGAATTTTTAACACACACTTTAAAGAAACCAGTAACATCAGAAAGATGAAAAAGATAATTAGAGGTCAGAAAACTGGTACTTGCTTAGTTCCAATCCTAATATAATCCAAATGAAAACTATCCATAATGAGAGAGTACACTAAAAAAGGAACCTCAAGAGGTTAAAAAAGGAACCAAGAGGAACCTCGGCTGTTATGTTACTGTGTCAAGAATTGCTATACCAATGCAAAACCATGTCCAGCTGAAAAAAAATCAGAAAGTCTTGATTTCAGTCTTTCCACCATTATTCCATATATTAGCACATTCCATAATTGACACAGAAGTCAATGCGAAAAAAAGGAAGGAAAAAATACCACACCCAAATAGAAACAAACAAACTCAAATTTTCATTGTTTTAGCATGTCTTGTGTCCTTCCTGTGATGTCCGAACAGCAAGACACTCCTGCACTTCTTTTCTGTAGATTTCAGTGATCCAACTTTTGAGTTTAAAGTTATCTGCCCATCATTATTTAAATACATTTATCATTACCTTTTCAATCATATTAAAACAATCCTGCTGACTGGATATTTTGATATTATTTAGTACAAGTCTCCTGGGATACAATAAGTAGGAGTGGGAGTAAAAATTCTATATTTAGAGTGCATTTTCTACATGAGTCCCTTCACTCTGTGTCACTATATTTATAAAGTACCATTAATTAAAGTTTCCTACTTTTCGGGAGGTCAAAATATAAGAACTTCATGACACACCATGTTACTTAAAAAGTATTAGATTTTTTAGATTATATGATAACTTTCTTCTTTTTTTACATCTGAATAAAAGAAAACTAAACTAATTTTTTATTTTAGTCCTTAAAAATGCTTTATTCGAATTAAGCTGTTTCTGTCTATTACAAACCAGATCCAAGCTAAAATGACAAGTAATAGGCAAATTACAGCATTCAACACTTTAGTAAGAAAATCATCAATTATTTTACAGGCAAGAAAAGGTGAATATGGTGTTAATTTGGAGATTATCACTTTATCTTACTGTCACGAAGTCACATCTCTTGTTTCCAATCACTCATTAAGCAAAAAATGTTCCTTACTTAACTCAGTCTTTTGTTAGGATCGTGTAATCCACTGCTGGGTTATGAAATCTGTGGTGAAAAACAGGCTAATATCAATCAATTTATAACTTTAAATATGTACAAACCATCACTATTTTCTTTGTGTATATCATTTAATTTACAGTAGAGAAGAAATGATAGTATTTTCTCTAATTATATAGATCTTAAGGAAGATAAATATAAAAGACGTTTAAATGTTTGAATTAAAAAATTTTAAGGATAGAAATATAATGATCACTATAGAGACAAATTTGATAAAATATGAAGATTGTTTTATGCAGTTTCAACATTCATTTAAATGTTTAATTGTATTCATTGCCTAGTTTCAAAGCAAATATAAGTGCATTTTAAAATAGACAGGAGAAAAGGAATTATTAACTGGTGGTCAGTGATGTGCACGTACTGGCCACTATGCCAACATTAGCTTATTATCATTGTTAGAATTCATTTTATAACACCGAAAATGCAAGAGCGTAGAATGAGGTCTTGCATGTAGACAGTTTGTTGAAACAACTATTTCTTTCTCTTATGTGGATTTCAAGCATTAAGAAAAAATCACTTCAATTCACAGAACTGTTAGGGTCGGAAGCAAACTCTGGAGATCATTCAGTCCAACACCCCTGCCAAGGCAGGGTGACCTAGAGTAGGTGACACAGGAATGCATCCAGGTGGTTTTCAAATGTCGCCGGAGAGGGAGACTCCACAACCTCCCTGGGCAGCCTGTTCAGTGACCTGCCACACTCAATGTAAAGAAGTTCTTCCTCATGCTGAGGTGGAACTTGTGTTTTAGTTTATGGCCACTGTTCCTCATCCTGTCACTGGGCACCACTGAAAAGTGTCTGGCACCATCTTCTTGGCACCTGGCTTTGAGATATTTATACACAATCATGAGATCCCCTCTTTTCTTTCTAGACTAAACAAAGTCACAGTAGTGATAGCTTAGATTCTAAAGAATAATTTCCTATCTGGACTAGAAATCTGTGAGCCAAGTTTTAGCTTAGAGGTATTTTTGCTGTAAGAATAAACCTTTGAAAAGAGGGCTTTTGTGAAGAATGTTGACCTGACTTTTATCTAAATCTCAAGAGAAGGAACAAGATACACAAGGATGTACACCAAACTTATATTCAACCCAGCTAAGATTAGGGATTTTGCTTAAATGTCTAAGTGGAGCAATTAAATTTAGGAGAATTGAATTCAGGTCCTGTATTTTTTAATTATGAGGATATATAACTTTCACAGTAACATTATTCATCTAGAGAAAGAACAAGTATTAATTCTAAGGTAAGAACTGTGAAGCTGTTTCATAGATCGCAGTCTTTTTTTTTGTGGAGTTAAATGGATTGGCCAATTTTCTCCTTCCAATTCCATTTGTACTGAATGAGTCACTTTATTTTAACAAAGTGAGGCCTTTCACTGCTAAAGCTTTACCAATTGTTACCCTTCCAAAGTTTGAAAACACAGCTTTTGAGATTAAAGTATTTTTCATTCTGTGATTTGGCGGTTGATAGGCTAGACCTACCTCTCCCTGTAAAGCAGGGTATTGTTGATTCATAAAATAGATAATGAAACTGAAAAAAAATTGAAATAACCTTATTATTTCTTCCTACATATCTAAGTGATTTTCAATTCCTAAGGCCATTACACTTTCTTTGGATTAGCTTTTGAAGATAGGCTTTATCTTTTTCTGTACCTTATTGAAATTTGGGCTACATTTTGTATATAACTGTACTGTAACTAATAGCTATTCCTGATATAGTGATACAAAATCCTATCAAATAAATAAGAAATGAATATTTAAAGTTTTCCTCTACAGAGCTGTCTTTTGCAACTAGAAATATAGCACCAATGAATATACAAGTCCTAATATTTAAGGGCATTAATTTGGCTTAAAAAAGGGGTTTGAGAAACCAGTGAGAACCAGAAGACTTTAGCCTTTTGTGGAGTTGCTTTAATATATGTGAAAGGCTGGTCCACCAAAGTATGCTCCATGATCCAGGTGTTTTAACAGCAATCCAATCAGTTTTAAGCTTTGCTTAGTCAATAAAAAAAGTATTGATTAAAAGATGGATTTTCTATTTTGTGGAGCAATGCAGTAATTGGATAATAACAGGCTCCTGCTGTAAGATGTTGATGAGGATATCACTTTATCTTTAAGCTGAATTTCCTGAACATGGCTGCTTTAAACTCAGTGTAATTTTAAATCTCCTATATAATTGTAACAGTAAACTGTTGGGTATACATATGTATCCAAACACAATCATAGTAGATGTAAAATGTTTTACCGTCAATGACCCATGGACAAATACCAATGAGCTCAATGAGCTGTAAATCAATATTGGCTTTATACTCATTAGATGAAAACATTTCACAGACATTGTGTTGAGCACTAAACTGTGATACTTTCTGAGTAACATTAATGGCTTATACTTAAAGATTATATGACATAGCTCCCATTTAAAATCGAGCCTAGTTGTGCTTTGCTACATCATAGACACGAAGTAAGTTTTGTGCTACTGAAACACAGTAGAATGTATACAGCCATAAGACTATATTGCATCATTTTAATGTTGATTGTTCTGTATTTCACTTATCCAGAAGGAACTTTACTTTGTGTCTTCCTCTTGATCAGGAAGAAATAAAAAAATACGTGTGGATGGTGTAATGACACTAGGCTTTGGTGCAACAGAAACTTCTATGAATATCAAGACTGGACAGAGATACTTCTTTTTTAACAAACATATCTCATTTAGTGTAAGACTCAGTATTACATATGTTATTTGGAAATAATGGTGGATTGTCCTGGGTCTTTAACAGTCAAGGAAATATAATAGAAGAGCACAAAGCAGTGCTCTGCAGCATGCTGTACAAGCAACTTCTCTACATTAATTTAAAATAGAGTTTAACAATTTTAGGAGAGAAAATCTATGAAAAAAAAGCAGTATTCTTAGATTTAGAAATTAAGTAATCCAGTACAGCACTACTGAGTTCTGCTTTGTGCTCTTCTATTGTATTTCCTTTACCAGGTAGCAACAGGGAAATTGAGTTTTTCAAGCAGGACTTTCCCCTTCTGAACTCATGCTAGTTTGACCAATGGCTAGTCTTTTATAACCCTGAATCATGGTTTAAGGCAGTATTCCTTTGATGATACTTCTATATTGGATATTTTAATTTCTAAACCAAAGAATGGTCCTTTTTCTTTTTTCCTCTTGTGCAGGGCAGCGTACTTTGTACCCAATTGCAATCTTGTTTCACTGCCTCAGTAAGTCAGAATTAACATGCACTACTACCCAATCTAGAAACTTTAAACTTAGTGAAATTTTTCTTTCTTTATTAATTGATCCTATATTTGAACATAGGTACATGATGTCAAAATGTTAATAAACTGAAAAAATACCCGCAGCTCATGTCTTTTAATGATGTGGTTATTTCAGTAGGGATGTGCACATTATGAAAACAACAGCAAGAGAACAACCTTATTCATATATTTTCTTCTTGACCACTCTGGCCTATGGGTTGGAATGCTTCTCTTCTTTTTTAGACCAAAAAATGGAAAGCAAAGCTGAAAATAGTTGAAATTTTATGTGTTCTCTTATTGATGGCATAATAACATATTAATGATTTTAAGGCAAGTAATTGGTACACTCTAATAAAGAGTAGTGTAAATTTGATATTAAAGGCCTGTTTAACTAAGTACATGGAGAAAATTATATCTTCTTTAAGTACTTGTGAAAGAATTAACATAAAAGAGGATAAAGTCAGAATAAGTAGTTCAATTGCAAATTCAAAGTGGCTATCATATTACAGCATTTTTCCACATTTTTTCAGTACTTTGCCAATTGCTGTGTTACTTGTTCCTTTTCCTTGTCCTGTGTTTTCCTTACAGAATCAGATTGTCTTTCTAGAATTCCTTACACAGTCTTCATTTCTATTGCTAGATAAGATCTGAATCTGTTCAGGGACCAGATGTAGCAGGGAATCTCACTCCCCACAAGAGCTTATCTGTTGTTACTTAACCCGTCAGATAACTGAAGCAGGACAAGCTGTCTTGTAGTGAGTTATTTTGGCACCATGGGGTTAACACTGGTCTGGCATCTCCCAGCTGCCAATGAACATCTTACTGCTGAAGCAAGATCTGGGAAGATAAGTCAGATTTTTGACTGACAGACACCTCACTTTATGACCTTAAAACCCACTCCAAACTTTCACAAAGCAGAAACCTGCACATTTGCCTGGAACTGTGTGGGGTTTCTCCCGTGAGTAAGGATGCTTCACAGTTACTCCCCCTGGATTAAGTGAAGGAATCTGGGCACACTATCATCATTTCAGTGGTAAGTTACATTCAGCTCCTAATCAATGCTATTTCTTTTGCTAGCTTTAATGTATATCCCTTGATATAGTGGACCGTTTTATGTTATGCTGTAATCTGCTAGTAGTTCTTTAGTTTTATACTGTGTAGTAAGTAATGCTGATTAAGATCTTTCGTATGTTGTCTCTTGTCTGTTTAAGAAATTATTCATTTTTATAAATAGACCTGATCTGTCATTATTAGAACTTGCGGACCAGAGAGATTCCTTAAATTTAAACTGTTGCCAAAATCTGAGGCTAAATCAGGGCTTGTCTGAACCTTCCACTTGTCCTATGGCACTGAAACCACCTCACACGGGCTGGATTCTTTTAAACTCTGCTTCATTTGTTTAGGAGCAGATCTTACTTTTAGAGTGAATATATATGAGGTTTAGTACTATGCAGTAGCAACTGAGTGCATTATACACCTCACTGTTTAGAATAATTTTGCTGATACATCCTTAGAGATGAGAAAAAAACATGAAATATTTGATTTTTTGAGCTATTGCATAGCGGTTTTTTAGGTTAATGTTAACTTTAAGTCTGAGGCTTCTCATCCGTGCTGTGTCTCGTTTATCTTTTTTCTTTATCTTCTTTCTTATTCATACCTTCCTGCTTAAAGTATTTCCCTTGCTTAAAGTGAGATTTTAAAAGCGATCTCAGTTTTGCATTGTTATTTTTGATTATGATCATCTGTCTCTGCTGTTACATGTACACATTTTAAAAAGACAGTGTTACATTAATGAAGGGTAAGTAAGCTCTTAGTTTTCATCTTAATTAGTTAAGCAGTGGAAAGACCTGGGACAAGGCTGCATCTTAATCATCTAAGAGATCATTTTTTAGGCTTGTTTCTTATGCAGTTCCAGCCTTGGGTGACTTTCACCCTTCCAAAGGAATCTGAGCATGTTTTAGGAGTATTAACAGTATGGGTGCATGTTGTTTCTAGGCTGGTGGGTCAGAATAACATCTTGGCACTGTTTATGAGTGTATATTTTTACCACATCTCTGTTCCTCCCCCCCCATCCCCAAACTACAGGTTATATCTCAAAGATGCTTCCTAAAAAAATACCCATATTTTTCCAGGGACATCTAAGTTTCTCTCGAAGGTATGTACATTTCCTTCTTCTATTTTATCTCTGAAGCCTTACAAAAACTTACTTAATCACACACAGTACAGAGGTACATGAATGTGTTTCTTCCTTTATATCAGGTCAAGTCTTTCACTAACTTATCATGAGAATATTTGACTGAGGTCACATTCCATTTCCTAAGCAAATAAATTCACATGTCCGAGAACTTCCACCTCAAATCCCACTAGCTGGTTATTAGCTCTCCCCAGAAGAAGAATGAATGTCTTCTGGTTTTACTGGTATTAGCAAGCGTGCAATGGAGTAAGTACTGAAATACAGAATACGTCTCTCGACTGGTGGTTTTAAAATGTGCTGTGGAGTCATTCTCTTCCATTTCCTTTTTTACACAATAAATGATTAATTTTTTTTGTTTGTTTCTTTTTTCTTGAAACCAGAGATTTGATTTTCATGTGCCATAGATTGGATCCACTTTCTTTTTCAGAAAAAATACCTGCCCAGAATGAGAGAATCAGGAGCCTTTTTTTTAAAATTAGAATTCTATGAAATACAATGCATCTTCCACGTAAAGCTGTTGCCAGGCAATAACATCCAGCATCACTAAGTTTAAAAACATTGCAATTTTGTTTTCTTTGGAAGTCAAGAAGAAGCAATGTCCTTATTATTCTATATTTTCTATATATTTTTTAGGGTGGAGTAACTTTGTGTAATCTTAGCACATCAACGATTTGAAGCCAATATATAGAGTACAATGATAAAATATGATACCTCAGTGTAAGAATCTGATACTGAAAAACCATTCCACTTTTACCGATAAGAATTTTATTTTTTCTCTTCTCAGAAAAGCAACTCTGACATTACTCTTCTTCTTTCTTTTTCTGCTCTTCATGTAATAATATGATACTTATTTTGTTAAAATTTATTTAATTATATTAGATGACAGATGAAAAGGTGGGAGACATGGTACTATCCTCTACAGCCTGAGAATTTCTTTGAGGATACAGGAAACTACTAGAATATCTTCCAAAAGGGGATTAGTCATGTTGCAAAGTCCTATGCAAATTGCACACAAAGGAACAGATTATTCATTGAAAGAACACATGTATTTGGAGACAGGTTCATGTACCTTTCATACAGGTACATTATAGGTTCTGCTCTAATTTCTTCTTTCCAACCATGCTTCAATTCTGTAATGCTGCCTATATTTTTTTTTTATGAATGAGAGAAGAAAAGGAACTTTCCAAGCTGCAGTATTCTGCCCATTTTTTTGTATTTCTTAAAATAATCCAAGATTTTCAGTTCTTCCTGGTATATCTGGAACTCTTTCAAAAACACTGTCCTTGACTCTCTTCTGTTTTATGATGGTAATCATGGTTATGCTGTGGTGACCTAATCTCAACCAACCAAATATTGCACTGTCTCTAAACCAATCATTTCTCTATCACAAAATATATACTGTGTAGCAGATGTAATGGTAGAATAGAAAGAGAGAGAGGAGAAACTATTAAAAAAATGTTGTCTTGCTTTTAAGCTAAGTCTGCTCATCATCTGCTGGAGAGAGCTGGGACTGACAGTGATACTAAATATACATTTAACAACTACCCCGTTAGAGGACGGCTGTAACAGATTTGAATCGCTCCACAACAGTGCACCTGGCAGTGCCTGTAGTGTTTGTACTCACCGTAAGGCCTAATGGCCATTTGTTATCTTTGGAAGGATGGACTGTTCTTTTGTATAGGACAATGAAGTTGAAACCAGTCTTCTTTTAGCAAGGACAATGAACCATGAAATTGGGCAGAGACAGCAGTGAATCAGTGTAGCTCATACAGAAACAAAGAGCTCAGTATTGGACAGCAAAAGTGTTTGTGATTTTTTTCTTCATCCTTTCTGTTGCCTGCTCTGCCTGTGGGCATTGTTGTCTTTCAGATGTTTTGCATGTATTATATAAAAATCTTAATGACTTTTAAGTCTGAAATCCTGACTGATATCCTCATTAAAATTGTTCTGAAGAAATCAATCTGTGAAGAAACATCGTGCTACTGTTCCCATGAGATCTTGGACCCAATTCCTATTTGGAGAGCCATTTTGCCTTTCATGTTTTGCCCTCTCTTGTATACATCTTTCTGTCCTTATTTTTCTCCATATCATCTTCTTGAGAAATATAGCTCCCATTTCAAATTCCACTGTTTCTGTTTTCTGCAGGAAAATATAAGGTTAAGTGTTTTTCAGAATCTGGAAACAGAGAAGCCAGATGGCCATTTGAGCAGAGAGAGCATTTGACGGCTACCTGCCTATCTGGTAGCCATAGATAGTGACTCTAGTGTGCTGTACTGGATACTCAATGGAGCAGAGACAAGAACAGAGCTTTGAGACCAGAACGAGGTACCAGATGAGAAGCTGACAAAACCAATAACGACAGGCATTTGTCCAATATGTCCTATTTCCTCAAGTGAAAATAAAAATTTAGAAAAGGTTGACCATTTTTTGAGACCCTCAACCAGTATGCATTTTGCTTTTGTCTTATTACTAGTTTTACTACCCAGGTTCAACAGCAGACTTCTCACATGTGTCTGCTTTTCCTCAGTTTTGGTGTTCTTTGAGTTGATTTATTTTTCATATGAACTAAAATAAAAAGAAATTACATTCCTAGAATTAATCACATTTTTCAAAATTTATAGGTTGATAGAAAACCATCAGAGATGAAGACAGGGGATCTATCTTCAAAAACAAAAGTAGGCTTTCCCATTAAAAATAATAATTTATACTTAGAAGTAGTATTTAGTAAAACTCACTATGCTACTTTCCTCCTATGACAAAATGTCTGTTCTTCACCATAAAATTGATATCTAAGGTGAATGTAGTAGCTCTTTTCCATCTTGACTTGTTTTTTTGTGATATGTTGTCTTTGTTTGAAAGACAATGTCTACTAAGGAAGGCAGGAGCCTCCCTTGGAATGGAAAATGCAACCCCTTTCCCTCTGAATTATTATAAATTTGAAATTGAGGGGCTTTCAGGCAAAGATATGAGGAATAGGAATAACAGTTATTTTACTAATATATGTATAAAACAAAGCAATAATACAGAAACACCGGTTTAACCTGATGGAGTCAGGGTACGTACGACCTGACACCCTGCCAGGCAGGGTGGTGGTAGCAGTCTGATTAGGTGATAGCTGCAGTTCTCTTTGAAGTGGTTCTGTTGAAGCAGTGATCTTGTAGAAAAAGTCTGGTCCTCCTTGGAAATTCCAGTGGTGGTTGTGTAGCTCTTGACCTCTGGAAACCCAGCAGGTAAGGCTGCTTGTGCTGTTCCAAACCCCAGATTATTTCCAGGTGGGAATGCTTGGCTCCTTAACCCCTGGGCGGAGCATCTCACAATGGGATGGTGAGTCAAGAGGCAAAGCATTGTTGGGCCCATTAACAGGAGATAGTCTGAAGGGAGGAGGCAGAGAACATGGCTACACCTTGTTTCAACAGCTCAGGAAGATGGTAATCGAATACAGTGTAACCTAGGACACATGCCTAATTTTGCACAAGTTTAAAAACATTGACTTTTTGGCTTCTTCCAAGTTTTGTTGTTTGTGTTTTGGTCTGCCTTTTTTTTTTTTTTGCATTATCTTTGCTTGAGTTAAATAGTCAATATCATTGATAATATATATTGAAAACAACTTCTTTTTGCTTAACTCTCCTCATGACTTAATGCATTACTGAGATTCCTGGAACCCAAGGAGATAAAATTGGCACGATTCAGTGTTTTCCACTTAAATATATCATTAAAAGTATCACTTTTATCGAATTTTAAAATGTTTGTGTAATTCTTGGAGCACGAACAAAACAGTTGCACATAACTGAGGAGACAATCTTTCTAGACATGTTATCACTCCTGACAGTGGGAAAAGTAGAGGACTTTCTTCTTGAACCAGAAGAATAAAATTCTTCAAGTAATTTATCTGGAGTTTCTTCATTAAGTATTCTTTCTGGTAGATCTTAAGGAAAACAGGAGATAAGATTTCGAAGAAATTAAACAAAAGAAAACCATACCATAGGTTCAGAGTAAGCACAGTACTGAAGTAAGCTAAATTAGATTTAATTTGGTGTCTGACATAAATATAGTTTTACGTTTATCATTAGTGGGGACACCATCTGTTTTAACAGAAGATGGTGTATTTAACACTGCTACATATATATTTGGGAGGCAAAAAATACCAGTGTGGAGAAAGGTTCCATCTTACTGTTATCTGTCAGAATTTCTGTATGTGACATTTAAGGAAACCTTCAATATGGTTAGTGAACATTGCATTCAAATTCAGAACAGCTGTATAAATGAAGTAAATTAGGACTGCATCTTTGCTGTTCATCCTTCTACTTGTACTCGGTAAGGCCTTTCATTTAGCACGGATTAACATTGTTTTGTTTTTATCTTTGTATCTTGGTAAATGTCTGCGTTGCTCATCAATAAGAGCTGGATAGATCCTCAGTGTGTGTGGTGGGTTGACCTTAGCTAGCTGCCGGGTGCCCACCAAGCTGCTTTCTCACTCTCACACCCTTCAACAGGACACGGGGAGAAAATAGATGGAAGATCTAACAAGCTGAGATAAAGACAGGGAGATCATTTGCCAGCTACTGTCATGGGCAAAACAGACTAGACTCAGGGAAAAAAGTTTAATTTATTGACAGCTATTTGTAATACAGTAAGACAGTGAGAAGTAAAAACATCCTCCCTCTCTCCTCCCACCTCTCCAGCTTTTTTTTTCCAGGTTCAACTTCACTCCTGACTATTCTACCTCCCCCTGATCATGCAGCCAAGGGGCATAGAAAATGGAGCTGCAGTCAGTTCATAATGCTTTCTCTCTGCCACTGCTACCTTCTCACACTTTTCCCCTGCTCCAGCATCATGTTCCTCCCACAGGTTGCTGTCCTTCATGGACTGCTCCAATATGGGTCTTTTCCATGCAACAGTTTCTGCCAGAGAATCTGCTCCTGCATGGGCTTCTCTGTGCATGCTGCAGATAAAGAAATAATGATCTCAGTAAGCTGTCTTTGAAGAGGACTGCATCGATATTTTTGAAGGTTTTTCATTTTTCTTGAAGGGGAAGATTTTTGCCTCATAATATTTGTTGCAATAGATTGCCTTTTAATTATTATTAAGGATTAGAATTATCAGATTAACACTGTACATAGAATGTCAGGAAGCATTTCTGCTTTTAGAAATGGGAGGATTTAGATAATGTGTGTGCCCCCATGTAACTATTGCTACAGATTCAAACTACTCTGATCTCCTGTGATTGTTAAATAGTGAATATAGAAAGCAAATAATGAGTTACAAAACAAATGTAATTTAGAATGCTGTACTGGTTTGTGGAATAGAGTTAATTTTCTTCATAGTAGTTTTTACAATGCTGTTTTATATTTGTGACCAAAATAGTGTTGATAACACAGGGATGTTTTAGCAGTTTTTGCACAGCATCGAGGTCTTTTCTGTTCCTCACATGAACCCACAAACAAGCAACTGAGGATACACAAGAATTTGGAAGGCAATACATCTGGGACAGGTGACCTAAACTGATCATGTCATATAATATCATACTTGGCAATAAAGGCTAGTCAAAAGAAGGAGGAAAGGAGGGACATTTGGAATTATGGTGTTTTTCTTCCCAAGTCACTGTTACATGTGATGGAGCCCTGCTTTCCTGGAGATGGCTGAACATCTGTCTGCCCATGGGAAGGGGTGAATTAATTTTTTATTTGGCTTTGCCTGCATGCATGACTTTTGCTTTCCTGATTAAATTGTATTAATCTCAACCCAAGACTTTTCTCACTTTTACTCTTCCAGATTCTCTTCCCCATCCCACTGGGAGTGGGTGTGAGAGAGTGGCTATGTGGTACTTAGGTGCCTACTGGGGCTATCCCACAACAGATACCAAACCAAATATATACATGCACAGCCTGTTCATATATAAATATATATCTGTAAAAAAGCAGCTTGTTTCTGATTACCATTCTATGAGACTAAATATTTAAGTCATCAGCAGTTGAGCAGACTGTGTCTAAAGTTCTCTTTTCCTAATGTTTGCTTTTCACTAAAATTCCCATCTTAACTTTCAACCAAAACTTAATTATTTAGCAAGATATCATGTTTCAATGCGTCCCTGCTGAAAAATTGTGGAACTTATTGTTTTATAAAATCTGCTGAAAGTATAAACCCACGCAAACAAGGATTGCTAAAAGAGAAGTAATATTGAATCAAAAACTGTGCATTTCATGATACATGGTTTGTAAAAATTTCAGGTGGGCCAAATAGTTATTTTAAAATTAATTATTTAATTCAAAGCATACTGGAATCACAACACTAACAAAAGAAAACACAGTGTCTAGGTTCAAAAGACAGGTGTCTTCTAAGGAAGGCAGGAGCCTCCCTTGGAATGGAGAATGTAACCCCCTTCCCTCCAAATCACTATAATTTTGAAATTAAGGGGCTTTCAGGCAACAACATGAGGAACAGGAATAACGGTTCTTTACTTATATATATAGATATATAGAGATATATATATATATATAGCAAGGCAAACAAAACAACACTAACTATGGCAGTAACAACAAACAGAACCAGAACCCAGTGCAGCCT